>JARKIC010002923.1:0-41938 GCA_029378375.1 Mycena olivaceomarginata
TTTCATAGGCGATGCCGGACGGCAAACGGGACGTTTCCGCGTTCCACTGGTCTTCCTTCGCCATGCGCAACAGCGTCATGAGGTCATCTGGCAGCCTATGATCCTCACGATATTTAAATCCGGTCGCAAGCACACCCCATCTCGTTCCCGAAGATGTTTTCCCCCTCGCGAATAGCCCTCGCGGCGTACATTGCGGTGCTGGTAGATGCAGCAGCATTATCCACCGTCACCCTCGATTGTGAGTTGAATACACTGTTCAATCTATCTTCGACATGATGCTAATATTTTCGCTAGATGGCACCTTTACGGGCCTCACGGATACGACGAACGCTATCATCTATTTTCGCGGTGTGCGATACGCAGATCCACCCGTTGGGGAGCTCAGGTGGCGCGCTGCCGTCTCTCCTCCAACCACTCAGCTTGGGAATGTGACTGCGACAGACGTGAGTCGTACGGCCAGACCATGGTTCATTATTTGATTCCTTGCAGTTTGGTGCCGCCTGTATTGCAACCACGCAAAGCGCGGCGAGTTCATCGACATCTGAGGATTGTCTATTCGGAAATGTGGGCTTATAACATTTGCGCGACTCTCAATTTTCACGATCTTTTCCAGGTGTATGTTCCTATCGCCACCACCGCCAACAGCGCGTTGCCTGTACTCGTTTATTTTCACGGTCAGCCATGGCTTCATAACACCGGGAGACATACTGATACCAGAGTAGGTGGTGGATTCGAGGGCGGAAGCTCCAACGGCGCTCCTCCCGAGAACATCATTCAACCGTCTTCTAAACCTCTCCTCTTCGTAACCTTCAACTATCGGTTGGGGCAATTTGGATTCCTCGGTGAGTTTCGCCCACACTTCGTTGTCCAGAATCGCCCTTCTCACCCCACCCGGGTAGGAGGAACCCCGGTTCATGATGATGGAACACTGAACGCGGGCTCCTGGATCAGGTATGCCATGCTCTGCCTATTTATGTTTTGCGTTCTTACGTCATGTTGAGAAAGCCGCACTCGTGTGGGTTCAAAAATATATCAGGAAGTTCGGTGGCGACCCAAAGCGCGTCACGATCTGGGGCGAGTCTGCCGGAGCTGGTACGATCTAATCCCTCAGACGTTTTATCGTTTTAACTCGATTCCAGGTGCAACCATGTTCCATCTCGTTGGCGAAGGCGGAGCAAATGGGAACGTATTATTCCAACAGGCAATGGTAGGTTTCGTTCAATATATTCACAACACTACAGTGCTGATGTTGAAACCCAGGGTGATTCGCCGTCTCTCAGTTTCCTGCCTCACTACAACGACGCCTTCACCGAAAATTTATTCTCGCAGTTCGTTGGCTTGGTGTAAGTGGGTTTTCCTCATCGTTTGCCCCACCTGCTCAATAATTGCAGCGGCTGTTCGGGCACTGGCTCAGCTATAATGGCGTGCCTACGCGCCGCACCTACTGATAGCTTGGCGCTTGCCGGAAGTAAGACACTGGCAAACCGCACCAGCAGTTTCTATCCCTTCGCACCGATCGCGGATGGTCATTTTATCCGAGATCGACCCGTCGAGGCGTTCCGCTCTGGGAAGTTTGCGCGTGTTCCCGTCCTATTTGGGTAAGTGGGCTGTAATGCGCAAGATGTGAGATTGATGTTTCCACCTAGATCCAACACCAACGAAGGCGCCCATTGGTGTGCGGGTCTCGCTAACCCCGCCGCGAACACTGCCAACCCGAACGCGACTCAAATGAACGTGTACAACTGCATCGCCGGGCAGTTCAGCACCTTTACCCAAGCGTCGTTCCAGACTGCCTTGACGCTCTATCCGCTCGCGACCTACAACAACTCCTTCGATTTACAGGCCCAACAAATGTACGGCGAGATGCGATACATTTGTTCTGCCGTTATGATCACTGGCGCCGCGCGGAACTTTGGCTTGAAGGCATACCAATACCAGTCAGCCTTTTCGAGCGCACTTGCTGTATGAATTTCATTGACCCATCTGCAGCTGGGACAATCCAACACTGAGCTCTGATCACGGCGCGGACCTGAACGCATTTTTCGACGGCACGCGAACGTTCGATGATGCAGATCAGACGCTGGTGAACGCCATGCGCAGTTATTTCACATCGTTTGCAACGTCCGGCGCGCCAGTTGCCGCTGATTCCATTACTTGGGTGGTAAGTGTCCTCCCGACATTAGCCGTCTATACCCCTCTGATAAATCTCGGATTTCAGCCCAGTGCCGACAACAATGGTAGTCCCCGAATCCTCCTTCACCCAGGCAATATCTCGCTGGAGAACGTCACCGATGCGTTGAGCACCCGATGTGCATTTGGCATGGCCTTGCATCGGAAATAAATACTTGATACTGGATTTACACCGACGTCGACAGTCTGTAAACGAGTGGTTAAAAACTTGAACTTGCGTTTGTAATAGCGGTTGAATACCGGTTCGTATCGGCCCGCAGTTCATCTGCGCGTATCATTGCGGATCATCTACCCCGTGCTGCACCGTTCAGATGGCCACTCCCATCTTGCTCCATCACCTCCCTTCGACCTCACAGTGGTCAGATGTTCCGGACCAACACCACATCTTACGCGCTCCAGGGACAATCGACGCTCAGGGACAAAGAACGGTTCGGTTGGTCGAGGCCGTCGGACGCTCTAGAAGATTGCACATTTCTGGCAAGGGTTTCTCAACGCCCGGATTGGAAAATTGAGCTAACTTACTGGCATTTGAAGACTCAGAGTTATCTAGCTCCGACGTCGAAGGAGGTGTTCTTGTCACATGAACTACGATTTCCCAATTTACGTTCTCGTGTATACAGGCCTACACTCGGAACAAGAGTGAACGACGGTCCTAGCAAGGATCTACACTGTTACAGGCACAACTCGCTAGCCGATATATCCGGCGGTCATGAGACAGTGTTGAAGTAGGACCTGGGATAATAGGTCAGAAGGCCTGATTTCTCCGGACCCAAAATGTCAGGACAGATTTTGAGAAAATGTCAGGATTCCAACAGCCTCGGCCCCTATATTCGGTCAAAAATGTCAGGAAATTGCATCAGGCCTCGTTTTGCCCCATTCAGACGCTCCCAGAGCCATTTTTCGAAAAAATTATTCCACTGACAGGGTTTTTGTCAGGATTTGCTCAGGCCTGCGGGCCAAAACTCAAATTTTGTCAGGATTTTGACCAGGCTTAGACGCCAAAATCTCAAAATTTTGTCAGGAATCACATCAGGCCTTCCCACCTATTATCCCAGGTCCTGTTGAAGTCCGGACTATTTAAAGTGTCGATAAAAAATCAACAACAACCCACCGGCGGTAGCATCTTCCCTCGTCTACTTCAACGATGCTCGGGGCATTATTTGGCGTACTGCTGTCCGGGATACTCGCAGTCGACGCGGCGGCACTCTCCACTGTCACCCTTGATTGTGAGTGGAAGCCTGGCGGTGTTTAACCGGCGTGTTCTGATCTTTCACTGTAGATGGTACCTTCACGGGTCTCACTAATTCCACGAACGGTATCATATATTTTCGGGGGATTCGATATGCGGATCCGCCTACCGGACAGCTCAGGTGGCGAGCACCAGTCTCCTCCATCGACCCACCTTGGAAGCGTCAATGCAACCGCTGTGAGTCACGGTATAATTCAAAAAATCTTGCTCAATTCGTATTAGTTGGGATTTGCATGCATCGCAACTACTCAGAAAAACTCCGGGGCCACGACCGATGAGGATTGCCTGTTCGGAAACGTAGCATCCAGCATCTCGACCGTGACCGTTCTGTTGACTCTTTTCGATAGGTCTATATCCTATAAATACGACGGAGGCGAGTAAACTCCCAGTCTTGGTGTTTTTCATGGTGAGGGACCGCAATTGCCCGAAGTTTGATTTAATCGGGCGCAGGTGGTGGGTTTGAAACCGGCGAACTCGGGACGCGCCGCCTGAGAATATTTTCTGTCGTCCGCGGAGCCCTTGATTTTTGTCACGTTTGAGTGCGTGTCAATATGCAGTTGCTGACAGTCTACCACTTAATCCAACCCGCAGGTATCGTCTGGGGCAGTTCGGCTTTCTCGTGAGCGTATTCATCTTGTTCTTTGAACAACATTACTGACGCTGCCAGCCGGAACGCCTGTTCACCAGAGCGGTCAGTTAAATGCGGGTCTTCTCGATCAGGTATCGAATTCTGATTATCAGGAATTGTCAACGTGCGATTCAAACATGACCTAGAGAGCCGCGCTGGAATGGGTTCAAACGTACATCGGCAAGTTCGGTGGCGACAAGAGGTGGATTTTTTCCTTCACTGTATTATTTTATTTGACACATTTTCACTAGCCGTAGTAACGATTTGGGGGTCAGTCAGCAGGTACGTCGCTCAATGGACGGCGGCTATCGCGGTTCTAACTTCGTTCCAGGGGCAGGGTCTATTTCCTATCACGTTCGTGGCGAGCCAACTAACGAATTTAACCTCGAAGCTCACCGACTTGTAGCTCATCATCGCCGAAGGCGGAGAAAAACAAGAACTTGTTCACCGCGTGGCTATAGGAGACAGCCCGCCGCTCATATATTTACCGCTTACACTGACGCCTTCATTGAAGACTTGTTCGCACAATTCGCGGGTCGTGCGTAAGTGCAGTGTTCGTTTCACTCTCTCAATCGCTTCTCATTCTTATTCTTTTCTGAAATTCAGCGGATGTGGAAGTAGCGGGAAACGGCCCTGCCACAATGGCTTGTCTGCGAGCCGCACCCACTGGCACTATCGCGTCGGCTGGGTTCACAGACACTTCTCAACCTGACAAGAAGCCTGTATCCGTTTGGACCCATAGCAGATGGTAACTTCATCCGCGAACGGCCTATTGAAGCATTCGGAACGGGCATTTCGTCCGTGTTCCAGTTCTGTTTGGGTGAGCATAAGACACGCATCTCACGGTCATCATCTGAACTACTTCGATCAAATACGAAACGAAGGTTCAAATTGGTCCGCGAGTCTCGACAACCCTGCGGCGAACACCTCTTCTCCAGACGCGACCGAAACAACCGTGTACAACTTCATTGCCGGGCAGTACCCGACTATCAATAAGGCATCCTTTCAGACGGCCCTGCGTCTCTACCCACTTGCAGATTACCAAGGCTCGTTCAGCTTGCAAGGACAGCAGATTTACGGCGAAATGAGGTGGGTATTTTGAGAGATGACGTCCATTGGCCGTTTTGATGATTTTTTCAGATACATATGCACCGCCTTGAGCATTGCTGGAACTGTGCATAATGCCGGGTTTTCATGCATATCAATACCAGTCAGTGGCCCGGTTTGATTATTCACCTCGGTCGCTGAATATCTACGTCCTTAGTTGGGACAACCCGACTCTCGGCTCCAATCATGCGGATGAGTTGGATGCGTTCCTCGAAGACGAAATCTTCGACGCTGACGACCAAGTCCTTGTGACGGCCATGCGGCAATACTGGACCTCCTTCGCAACTTCAGGGGTCCTGTGGCCAAGGGGGCTCCTACATGGGCGGGTCAGTTTCTCGGGTGCTTAGTTGCGTATGACAGCTGAATATCTTTAGAGGCCAATGGCGCTGAGGGCAGTCCCCGAATCCTTCTCCATCCAGGCAAAATTGTCATGGAGCGGGTGAGCACTAAATTGAGTGAACGATGCGCCTTCTGGCATGCACTCAGCATCCGAGCTTTCCTACTTGAGAAATAAAAAAAATAACTGTATGTAAATCGCTTTTGTATGTGTTCCTTCAGCTTGTTTGCAATGTATTATCCGCTTTCATTTCATCGTTAAACCACAAGTTCACTATTCCGAATGCCGAGCCCTATCTTGCATGAAGTTAACCGAATCCAATGAAGCTCTAGAATCCGCCGCAAACAACTAGTACGAAAAACATTCCTTCAACTCGCTGATCGCCTTTTCGGGATCCTCCCAAACAAGCTGCAGATATTAATTAAATCGACTTGAAAACCGCGAGGGGAAAGCAGACGTACGAAATGATTGCTTCCCTGGATGACCTTGGAAGTAATTCCCAGCTTCATCGCACGCGACTGGTCCTCAAGAAACCAGGACCCGTAAATGACGGTCCAGGGCTCCGCGCTGCCATATATATTCCAGAACCGAGTGCCGCTCCATGCTTCTCGCACCGCTGAATTAAACAGTGCTTTGTTGGTCTGGCTGAATACGGGGCCCGCGAACGCAGGAAGCCCCACAATATTGTCGTACTTCTCGGGGAGCGAAGTCGGTCATGGCGAACAGGTCTTCCGGCTTCAACGTCTCGATGGTCGAAGGCTTGGCTGGGTCGGTGTCGTTGTACGTCAAGTGGTCGATGTGTTGTGGGTAGAGAGATCACCGTGGAGGAAGTAGCTGGAGACCCACTTCGCGAATGCCGGGCCGCGGGCCTCGGGAGCAATGGTCGGGTCGGTCTGTGGGATGAGCCGGCCAGAGGGGCTGGGAAGGCCGAGGGCGAGCGAAGGGGACTCTACATGGAGGTTGAGAAATAGATAGCGGTAGATGGAGGCGGACTTGGACGCACGCAACATGACCACACTGTGGACCCACGCACGCAGTCGCTCTTGGCTGGCCGTGGGCAGGGTCTCTATGCATGCTATTAAAGACAGAAGGAAATAAGGTACCCATGGACCAGCCAATGAGCGCGACGCCGCCAGTTTGGGGGATTGATAGTCTGTAATTAAAACCGTCCAGAAAACATGGCAAGATCCCGGCCTTGCTGTTCCAGTAAAGACGCTCGCTCTGCGTCGTTGCCCTCGATGAACGCAGTCAACTCCTCGGCACTGTAAGGACTGGAACCGGGGTATTCGCGTTCGGTTGACAGAGATTATGCGCAGAGAGTTGGCCTGTGCCTGGGCATGGAGGCGCTGAAAGGTTCCTATCACAGACCAAGTGAGTACTGGTTCGCTGAGCTAAGCAAATTATGCACCGCTGTGGAACGTATGTCCATGGATTATAACGGAGTGTGGTATAGTCGACGTCACCGGTAGATACGACACCGCTGTCGGTGTATCCAAAGACCACGCCATTTTCGAGGACAAAGGAAGGCATCGCGAAATCAGCAGTGCCGCAACGCCAAAGGACGCTTTATAGTTTTTTTGGCGAGAGATATCTATCTCCGTTTCTATCGTCACTTCGAGAGGCGAGACTACAGCAGAAAAGGATAAAGGAGGACCTCATCAGGATCAGCCGTTCATGTGATATCCGAACAGATATAAGTGAACGTCGCACTGGTTTAAGTCGAGTTCCCTCTCCAGTTCGGAGCACACTGGTTTAATTTGAGTCCCTCTTCAGTTCGGAGCAGACCACTCTAGCTGCCAGTGAAAGGAAAAGTTCGTGGAGGGAAACTTTGGTAAGAATCCCACCTTGACAAATTTTAGCACTTCGATTGCCTAAGTTGAAGTTCAGAAATAGTCCGACGCATACCACGGTCCTGGACCCGTGGTGATTGCAGTAATGGGTTCTTTAACATAACGCGACCCTGTACCGTGACCATTGCCCACACGGCCGTAACCAAGTAACATCAACGACAAATATCGGATTGTGCGGTATACGACTGACTACGTACTAAAGGGAATGTGAGAGCTTTCATTTCAACAACAAATTCCGGGTCTGCTATGATATACAATTTCAAGTAATGCGGAATAGAGAACGAAGGTATGTAGGAATGCTGCTCGGCCGCCAGGCGTCATCTGCTACCGGACCTAGGCCACACGAGAAAGGCCTTCTCTTTTTCCATTCATGTCGACCTTCAAAAATGATTCAGATGGCGATCGCCACAACCGAAAGATTGCCCTACAGAAGCCATTTCGAAATCAACCGCAGCGATGGACGCCCGCCCTTTGCATTCTCTTGGGCATATCGCCACTCGTTATAGTCGCCATCGGGATCGAATTCCAGCCTTTGTCGCTGGCAGAGAGCTTGTCCCGAAGGTGCTGGCGTGTATTGAGCCTGCGAATGATGAGCGTCTACTGAAATGGTGGACACGAGGACGTACGTAGCGAGCAGGCTGTTCATGTACACTGTCAAGCAGAATTAGAACGGAGCATGCGACCGAAGAATGTAGTACTCACATTTACTGCTCGGGGCGAGGTCCGAGGAAAAACCAGAACGTGTTAGGGAGCGCCAGAAAACTGCGAAGCCGTGAGTATACAGAAAATGTAGCGACAGTTATGGGCCGTACCAAAACCATGTTCACAGCGGAAGACAGCGCGGTCAGCACGCCGCGATTGATAGCGTCGCGAATAAGCATGTCCATCATCGTGTTGGTTCTGTCGCCCGACTATATGAGAACCGTCTTTTGGCGCAAAGGTAACTGACTGGACTTACTTCATCATCTCGCCCTTCTGAGTGTTGAGGAATAGGCAGAGATAGGTGGTGATGAGGAGGGTCGCAGGCAAGGGAAGCGGCAGCTTGGAGGGTTGTAATAGCCTGATACCAAGTTGTTAGGAGGATGAGAAAATTGAGGAGTTTCAGTGTTCACACCTTCGTCTCATCGAGTTTGAGGAAAGATCGCAGCTCGTACCTGAAAAATATTTGGTCAGTACCGAAGCCAAAAGGGAAGAGAGTTACTACTACGACCAAATCGTCTGGATGATCCCGGCGACTGCGAAGTGCAGACGTTAGCGACGCCTTGAATGAAAGAAGAAGCATACCAATCTGCACGACAGCCAACAGAAGCTGTCGACGCAGGAAGAAATAAGCTCGATAGAGAAATAAATCGGCGCATAAAACATACGATTGCGTATATGCCGAAAGCGGAGAGGCTGAATTTCGTCCGCGCTTTGGTGACTAGGACAAGGCTTCAATAAGGAAACGTTGAGACAATAATTCGCTCACGTTGATGGATTCGGGTCGCAAAATATCTAGGATGAATGAGTAAGTGCGATAGATATATGAACAGGACGCGTTACATCTGAACAACGAAAGCGGAAAGATACTGTGAATGGGATAAGCAACGACTCGCCCATAATGAGGTAACAACATACGGCGGCAAGGAGTTGCAACTACGAGGTAAGATATCGTTAGCGTCAAACAACGGTGGAGTGCACCGGTTCATACCGAATCGGCCCTGATAACGGGCTCGTAAGCCCACACGGCGTTGAAAGCTAGGATTCTTGCTCACCAGATAAGATCAATTTGGAGCTCCCCGAAGCGCTCGATGAAACGAGAGTACGACGAAAGAAAGAAGAACACCGATTTGGATCGTCTCCAGAGCTCTATAGATAGTGTGTCACAGACGACGACCACTCGAAGGAACAAAAAGCCGCACAAGACGACGAGAACCCTGACGAGCGTGAGTCCCAGAAAGATATCGAGGATAATTTTGCTCACCGTCCACTTGACAGAGAGCATGTCGGTTCGGGCGAGCAGCAAAGTAAATCCAGGTCTGAAGAACGCCCATGCCGTAGAGCAGCGTCTCGAGGAAAAGAGAGACAAGCCAAACGCCATAGGTCGAGTCGAGTGGTGAGGCCATGTAGAGAGCGTGGAGTTGGTGCTGAACAGAAGGGAAAGACTGGTGCCGAGCCAGTCCTGAGGGCCACCGAGATATAATTACTAGTAGCCATCGCCAAATCGGCAGATTAGCTTTTTGGTGAACCTGGCGATTTCTGGAAACTCGAATCTGTGGAGATTGGTGAAGCTTCTGCAAGGGATTTATGTCGACCCATGTTAGGGCATCCCTGAATATCGCCCAAAAGCTTTGGTGTCCCACGATTGCATTGGCCGGAAGAAATCTGCCTCCGGGCCTTGAACTTTACGTTCAATCTTTTTAGGAAAAGAAGATTCACATATCTTCGAATGATGCGGCCTAAACGGGGCCGTAACGAGGCTTCAAAGTTCACAGTGGTCGCCACCAGCATTAGATTCAGGCGGCCGAGAAACAGGAGAGAGATTGGCGAGGCATTTGTGCGTCGAAAGTTCGAGCCAGCTCATCGGATCGTGGGATGGCTCAGAGTCGATGATTGTTCAGCGGTTTCTCTTGGAAAACATATTCCGATTGGAAGAATGGTGTCAGAATGCTACAACACGGCTGTCGCCGGTCGGACTGGTGCAAGGGACGGTAGTGGCGAGAAGCGAGCAACGTGTCACACAGCCACAACCACGGCTCGTTGAAAAAACCAACTGCTACTCATGAACTTGGTCGCTGCGCGCAGTGTTCTTTGTACAACCAGAATCGAAACACATATTTACACACAAAACTCGAGGGAATTTACAATGGCCTTGATCATGAGCAGACAAGATCGGGATCAACCAACCCCTCTTTTCCCCGTTCAGTAGACGCATGGTATCAAAATACACGGCACCCGCGCAGCCCACTCGTCCCACTCCCGCCCAAAACTCGCGCCTCAGCGCCCGATCTTCCTTCGCGATCCGCGAAAGCAGCCCCGCGACGACGAGCGACGTCGCAAGCACACATCCCGCACAGAAGACCGCCCCGGCGGTGCTGCCCTTGCACACGCACTCGGTGACCCACGACCCGGGCCCGTGGTGCAGGAGCAGGCCCAGATACGCGAGGACGGCGCCGGCGTACGCGGGGTGGCGGACGCGCGCGCGTACGGGCCCGTGGTGACCAGCCTGTGGTCGCGCGTGATGCCCGCCTCGAATGTGAAATACCGGCCCAGCGCGCGGTAGCAGAGGAGGCGGAGGAGCGCGCCGCTGGTGACGAGGCAGACAGCCGATGACCGGTGGGGGGGGTGAGGCGGATGCTGGGGAGGTCGCCGCCGAGAGTGAGGGCGCGAGTGACCAGCTGAGAGCCGACGGACCGCGGTCGGGTCTGTTGCGATTATTATGGCCGTCCTCTGCGATGGCTGCACCCCAGTAAAAAATCTGTATATGCGGTCAGAACAACGTAATGAATAACTGAAAACAAAGCATGCCTTTTGTACCACACGAAACGGAAGGGGGAGACCAGGATAAACTAGACGTGGGTAGGTGCAACCGTCTTTCAGGAGGAATGCAGCGGTGGGTTAGGCGACGTCGAGGATACGTGCAACCCAAACGTCGTTATGCAAATATAAAAAGAATCTTGGAGAGGGCCATGGTCGAGAAAATACAAGACTGGTCCTGCTTTATCGTCCATTTGATGCTATGTTCGGAGACACAATTGACGCTCCTCGTATGTTCAAAGACGGTATTGCTGCTATGTTCGGCGACGGAATTATACCTGTCAAGATGCAAGTCAAGACGCTGCAAATCTCGGGAAAAATCGCGACGCACACGCTGTTAGACTAAAATCCGGATTTAGTCCAGCCAGTCGAGGCGCGGCGCTTAGACCATACATGCCTCGTAACTGCATCCGGGGACCAGTGCCAAGTGGGACGAGCCACCGGGTGTTAGCGGTTATATGAGAGAGCGGAATCGGACGCTCGGACGCTAATCTCCTGCGCCCTTTTCGGGCGCGTACGGCACCGACGCTCGAACCATGTCACAATCCCCGAATGACGCCGATTCCACTGAGCATTGGTAGCCGTGGGCAATCCATTATTTCCAGCCCCAAACGAGAGAACCCTGCCGATGTCTATCAATAATATCATCAACACAGAGCCAGTTAAAGAGGGGAGTTGAGAAAACGGACGGCGGACCAACCAACCAAGCATAACCACAACATCTGGACCGACTTCGAATTCACAATGACCGTGCCCGTGCTCGAGGAACCTGCGTATTCCGAACCTTCTTCTTCGGCAGCTGCATTCGTGTTGCCCGCGATACAAGCGTGCTGGAGGCTCTGTAAGCCGCACACACCGCACCATCGGATTAACATTAATTCCTGGTCTCACTTCCCGCCTTCGATTGCAGGTCTCCCGCTGCTCAAGAAGGGCGTTCCGTCATCCGCCGCCGCCTTGCTCGCGCAGCAACAACTCCCGACTGCAGCGGAGGGCCCAAGCGTGCTGGGAGCTCTGCCGGCTGCACAACAACATCGGGTTCTGGGTGGTGTGGCTCCCCACCGGTGAGAAATTGAAGATGGGATGCAGAGAGTTCGAAAACGCTGATTCTCCCCGGCGCAGCGTGGTCGATCGCGATGGCGTACCACGCGCACCCCGAGCTGTCCGCGCGCGCCGCCCTGCTCCGCGCCGCGGTCTACGTCCCCCTGTGTTTCGGCGTCAAATCCCTGGTGCTTATAATTATTCAACGACGACTCGGACGTCGGGGAGCTCACTGGAGTGCACATATAGATCATGACCATCGACGACCTCCTCGACCGCGACATCGACGCCCGTGTCGAGCGGACGAAGAACCGGCCCCTTCCCCGCGGCGCTATCTCGCCCGGGCGCGCGTGGCTGTTCTTCGGGACGCAGGCAGCGCTGGGTGTGTTCCTCGCCTTCACGACCCTGAGCACGACTGCGTGAGTACCAACCCACATTCGCGGTATGTATGTTCAACCGCTCACTGCACCGCAGCCTCCACGCCTCGATGCCCCGCCTGGCCGCTGTACATCCTCTACCCCACCTGCAAGCGCTGGACGAACCTCGCGCCGATCCCCCTGGTTCGTCGTTTTACCAGATATTTATTATCATTGTCAAGGGCATCTGAATTTGACTCGCCTTTGTTAGGGCCTGATGTTCAACGTCGGCGTGTTCATGGGCTGGGGCGACCTCGTCGCGGGCCCCGTCCCGTGGCGCGTCCTCGTCCCGGTTTATCTCGGCTGCGCGCTGTGGACGGTCACGTATGAGACCGTCTACCAGCACCAGGTACGTTGCGCCTGGCACGTTGAAGAGCGAGCTAAGTAAATTCGGTGTCAATTGCAGGACAAAATCGACGACGCGACGCTCGGGATCCACTCGCCCGCGCTTCTCTGCCGCGAACACACCCGCGGGGTCTGCACCGCGGCGGCGCTGGGCTTCCTCGCGCTCCTGGCGTACGGCGGCGCGCTGAACCGCCAGGGCGCGCCGTTCTACGCCGGCGTCGCGGGCGCGGGCGCCATGCTGCTGCGGGCGCTCCGGCGCACGGACGTCGATGTGCCCGGCGAGTGCAAGGCGTTCTTCCTCCGCACGCCGCGGGTCGGGCAGGTCGTCCTGGGCGGCTTCGTGGCGGACGCGGTGCTGCGTAGGGTCGGCGAGGGAATTGCGTTGTAATAGGTTGAACCAGTTGGTGCGGCGAAGTCGCAGAGGCGGAGAACGAGGAATGTTCCACGATATGTAGCCCGAATCGAACAATAAATCCAGCTTGTCCACTTGCAGTATTTCGCGCTGTCCTGGCGAAGAATGTCAAATATTCGAGGGATCTGCCACTGGACGGGAGGCTGAGGGGTGGGTGGCACAAAGAGCAGGAAATGGAGAGCGCCCCAAACGACGACGCGTGAGGCAAGAACAAACAGCTGTTTTTAGTTGTTTGGCTGTGGCCTATTTTCGGCGCGAACTCCTTCTCGCTGTCTTCAACGCGAATCTGACACCAGCTACTTGGCACTGTAAGAAAAATGAGTCGTATATTGCACACCGACGTAATGAACCACAAATCGGCCCCTCGCCCTTCCGGTGCAATTTCGCTCGGACTTCTTAAAATGCAAGGGTATAGTGCTGGGTACCCAAGATATCTCAGCGTCATTGTGACCTGAGCACAACTGCGTAAGTGTTTGCATTGGTGATATTCAACCACTCAGGCTCAGTACTCACCGCACCGTAGTCTTACACTTGGTTGTGGTAGCAGGTGACAACAGCCGCTTATTTGCTCACAAAGCCTACGCTCTCCAACCCAAACACACAAATTTTCACCATCATGAACACACCCCGCGCCCGCCGCCCCGCCCGCCGCCCCGCCGCCCTCCTCCGTGCTCTTCGCGCGCGGCGTCCTCGCGCGCCTCGAAACGTGGGACACCCTCCGCCTCGCCGTGCAGGAGGGCTGGGGCGGCCCCGGCGCCCCGCAGAAGCGCACCTGGCTCGCGTCCGCCCTCGTCGACGCGTTCGAGGAGACCGCCCCCCCCCCGGACGACCAGTACGTCGAGGAGCTCCTCCTCCAGGTGCTCGCGGACGAGTTCGACACGGATCTAGAGGACGGGAGCGCGGAGCCCGTGGCGCTGGACATCGTAAGGCTGTGGGACGAGACGCGCGCGGGGCGCGACGAGCTGGTGGGAAGGTTTGAGGCGCGGGCGGAGGGTATGCGCGGGAAGCGCGCGGTTGCGCAGGCCGGGAAGGATGCGGAGGAGTGGGAGGACGAAGAGGGGGATGAAGACGACAGCGGCATGGACCGAAGACGAGGAAGAGGCCCCGCAACTGATGGAGCCCCGGCAGCGCGAGGAGCCCGAGATAGACGAAGATGGCTTCACGCTCGTCAAAGGCAAGGGGAAGAGCCACAGATAAGATGATAATTACCTCGGTTCGGTTCGTGTATGTTGACTTGTTCGTCCCATGAATATATGTCTCATTTTTTCTACAGCGTCATGTAAAAGTTTGGAATTTCGATTTGGGTTACGTATTCGTGCAATATTTCTCGTTCTCGACCTGTCGAATGGCCGCACACGAACATCACCAACCCCACGAAGCCAACCAGGACGACTTTGCCCGAGCAACTACGGAAGAAGTTGTTTCTGCACGCACGCACTCGGAACATCACCGCGCCCATTCCGTCCTATATCATTACTAACCCCCAAGTCAGCTCAGTTGCGACTGAACTCTTCAACGTCCCGGACGCTTTGGATTCTGGAATCCTTAACGGCGACCGCCCGCGGCTGCGTCTCGGCATCTTGACACGACACCTTCAAAGCCCAGTGTATCTATCTCTCCTGGGCGCGGTATACGGTTCCGGTTCGACGCATAAAACAAAATCGAGCAGCGCCTCTGCCCGCCCGCGCAGCTCGATTTGGGGTCCCACAAGATCCTCTCGACGACGGCGATCTTTCCGAGTCTGTTAACTGTCTTTATCACACGCCTTGATGGATACATATCGGTTCTTGGCCCTCGGCCAGAATCGAGGCTTGGATCGACGGCCGGATCGACGTCAGACTCTTTGAGCCGTGGATTTGATCTGCGATATCCTGAACCTCGAAATCCGTAACGGCCACCGATTGTGGCTGCGTCTCGACATTTTGACACGGCACTCGCTACCCAGGCGATCTAGGAAGGTCACCCAGTCCCCCAGGCCCCCGACGCCTCGATTTCAGCCGTTTCAGCTTCGCCCAGTGTATTTATCTGTGTCCCCTTGGACGAAGGCATAGTATGCGTATGCGTATACGTATACTGTAACCGATTCTGGTTCAACGCACAAACAAAATCGAGTGGCGCCTCGCGCAACCGAGTCGCGCAACTGAGTCGATTTGGGGTTCCCCACAAGATTCTCTCGACTACGGCGATCATTCTGAGCCTGTTAACTGCCCCAACGGTTCTCAGTCTTTATCACACGCCTTGATGGATACATATCGGTTCTTGGCCACGAATCGAGGCTGGGATCGACGGCCGGATCGACGTCAGACTCTTTGAGCCATGGATTTGATCTGGTCTTGTAATTAATAGCTCGACGACGTCTTGAACCTCGAAATCGTGAACGGCGACCGACTGGCTGCGTCTCGACATTTTGACACGGCACTCGCTACCCAGGCGATCTACATAGGAGGGTCAACCATGGTTTCAGCCGTTTAAATCAAATCTCAAACTTCACCCAGTGTATTTATCTCTCCGCGTGGACGAAGGCATAGTATGCGTATACTGTAACCGATTCTGGTTCAATGCACGAAACAAAATCGAGTGGCGACTCTGGCCGCCCTCGGTTCCGCGCGCAATTCGATAAGGATCCCCGCAAGATTCTCTCGACTACGGCGATCTTTCCGAGTCTGTTGACTGCCCAAGCGGTCCACTGTCTTTATCACACGCCTTGATGGATATCGATTCTTGGCCAAGAATCGAGGCTGGGATCGAATTGGAGGGTCAACCTGTACCCGCAAACCCCGACGATAATCCCCGACGCCATGGTTCCAGCCGTCTCAACTCCCAGTTTCGCCCTGTGTACTTCACGGCTCTCCGCTTGAACGCATGGACAATATACCGCATCGGAACGGACTTATTCCTGTCGGGGCATCCCAAAACTCTGCGCTGTCTGTCGCTGCATTCACTGCTTCCCGGCGCACTGCTGTGTCCCGCCCCTCTGGAGGCTGACCTCCCAAAGCGGGCAGGGCGTCGCCCACGAACTACCATCATTCTCTCCAGTTTTTCAGCTGTGCAATTAATTCGCCTCTTCGCCCCGTTCCAGCGCCAAGACTTCACTCCCGCGATACTTCCTCACCATCCCGCGACGCTTTCTGTCGCACCCAAATTGGGTTCCTCGCGCCACCACCGATTAATTCCCGGTCTTATCTCAGCCATGGTCTATTCTTCGCTTTTCTGCACCTGGCACCGCCCCAAATGCCCCCAGAGCGGGGCGCGAACCATCATTCTCCAAATTTTCGACTGTCCAATTAAGTAATCCGTTCCAGCGCTAAGACTCCGCTCCCGCGACACGTCCTCGCCATCCCGCGACGCTTCCTGTCGCACCCAAATTGGGTTCCTCGCGCCACCACCGATTAATTCCCAGCCTTATCTCAGCCATGGTCTATTCTCCGCTATTCTTCACCTGGCAACGCCCCAAATGCCCCCAGAGCGGGGCGCGAACCATCATTCTCCAAATTTTCAACTGTCCAATTAAGTAATTCGCCTTCGCGCCCCGTTGCAGCGCTAAGACTTCGCTCCCGCGACACTTCCTCGCCATCCCGCGACGCTTTCCTGCCGTACCTATCTTGGGCTATAGCTACTCGCGCCACCGTCGATTAATTCCCAGTCTTATCTCAGCCATGTCATGGTCTATTCTTCACCTCAAGTACCGTCAATCAACGTCAATCCAAGTATCTCGTACTGCCCGCCCAGCCAGCGTCGCGGGGAGGCAGACCGAGGAGCCGCGATGGCAGAGCCATAGATGGGTATATTGGCGGGCTGATACTGCCCACTGCGACCGTCCCAAAGAAATGAAATTTGACCGATATGTTTGGTTCTTTTCAGCGGCACGAATGCTAGCGAGGGAGAGCCAGCTATCTTTGGGGTTTTATTTTTCGATGGAGATAGATAAGCTGGACGGAGGTTGAACGACTCTGGAATCGTTTTAGCCCGGGATGCGCTATATCATTCGATGCATATCACGCACAATTCAGATTTGATCCCGTTCTCTAGAGGCCGAGTTCAAGGACGCCGAACAATGGCTGTATAGTGATATGTTGGACAAGGCGACGACTCGAACAGCCGTCAATGAAGGTCAACAGTGACCAGTCAATAGCAAACCCAGTCTAAAATTTGAAACCGAACTCCTTCGTCAGATACGCCTTCACGGTCCCCGTGTCCATCTCCACCCACTCGACGTCGCGGCCCTCGTCGCTCCCCTGCGCCTCCGGCCCACCCGTCGTGTACACCTTCGCCCGCGTGCCCTCCCCCGCCTTCTCCGCATACATCATCGAGCGGCGCGCGCCGCCCGACCCGGGGATGATCCTGGTGATCAGCCAAAACGCCGTGAACGACGCCATCTCGTGCGACGCGGAGAAGTGGTGGTACAGCGCAAAGTCCGCGAGCGGGACAGAGACGGGGAGGAAGTGGAACAGCGGCGACCAGTACCCGGGCGAGTTGGGCG
Source organism: Mycena olivaceomarginata (assembly GCA_029378375.1). Lineage (NCBI taxonomy): Eukaryota > Fungi > Basidiomycota > Agaricomycetes > Agaricales > Mycenaceae > Mycena > Mycena olivaceomarginata. Next base: position 17,569 of record JARKIC010002923.1, read on the forward strand.
TGATGGGCAGCGCGTGCGGTGTGTGCCGACGGGTGCGATGCGTCGATAGAGTGTGTACCCCGGGATATTGTCGACCGGGGGTGTCATGTGCGGCGAGAGCGGGAGCTCCTCGTACGAAAGGCGGTACGCCTCGAAGTCATTCAGCCCCAAGATAGTCTCGCCCGCCGGGTCCGTCGTGAGTTTGATCCTGCAAGATCGGTGGGTTCAAAAAATGGAACAACGGTGAACGAAAATAAAACCAACGGTTTGGCCAAGTTCCACGGTCCCCAGGCGCCGTCGATGAGGGTACCTATCGGGATGGTCTGGCCACCCCGCAACCAACAGCTGGTGCGTGAGTGTCCCCCACTTCCATCCATCGGGGTGTGTCGTCGGATCGTTCCCGAGCGACTTGAACGACCGCCCCACGAGCTCCGAGATCGTAAAGCCAAAGTAACGCAGGAAACTCGCAAACGAGGCGTTGATGGAGAAGCAGAACGCGCCCTTGTTCTCGTGGACGATGCGATCGAAGGCGGATGCACCCAGCGGCATGTTGGTGAATGCGCTGCTCAGTTTAATGGGAGTCGATGGTCCATCCCACTGCTCCTCTGGGACGTGAAGTGGGCTTGTGTCCTTCGGAATTTCCTCGAGGTGAGACAGGAAAAGCGTGGATAGGAGCGAAAGCGACGGCGGAGAATCCAGCAACGTCGCAGGCAGTTTTATGCGCTCCAAATATGCGCCCGCATCCGCGCGGTTCAGCTTCGCTTGGGCGTACGGGTCGGCAGGAAAGGACATGGCTGGAGAAAGAGGAGGAAAAAAGCACGTGGGCTATTTATAGCCGAATGCAAATCTGCATGACTCGATGGCGAGTTTGGCGGAGCGCCTTGGGGGCGCCCCGTCGGCCAAGCGTTCGGAGCTCCGTCATCCCGCGTCTTGTAAGTAAAACGTTCAATTTTATTCAGCTGCAAGAGCCTTGGATTCGGAAAAGGAGGTTCCGCACACAAGCAGGTGAATTTTGGTGAAATCGAATGGCACAAGGTCAACGGATAATTAGAGTCCGGCGCGTGATGTCCAATAGGGAGCTGGCTAAGGATACTTTTCAACGCTGGGGTTGCAGAATAAAGCCTTTCAACCAAATCGGGTGTGTGGCTGGTCACCGCAAGTTACTACTCGTGGAGGACGCGCGTGGAACGGCACCGTAATACGATCACGATACCGTGTCGCGAGCCATCAATTCAACCAAACGAATGGTTCCAAGTCGGTTCGAAGCACCACGGTCATAACACCCGTTTGAACTCGTCGGCACGCGTTTGAAATTCGTGTTCTATGAGTTCCCCAACGCGTTGGAATTTTGAGTCTTCGACGCAGTTCGGGTACGTACAGAATATTTCCACTGTTGAAAATGCGTAGGAAATGCGCAGAAACGAGTGCTCACGAGTGGGAACAGCTCTGGGAATCTCCGAATAAGACGACATTCGACATTCCACGAATAGCCAAACAAATGTCCAACTCGCTGAGGACGCTAGACACTTCCACGCGTGGAAACTGTCTGGATGCACGACGACGCGTTATCAACGGAATTTTGACCGCCACAGACTAGCGCCTCAGGCTCCATAATCATGAGGTCAATTATTGACATCCAATGCACCATACTGGCGTCACCACACAAGCACGGATGGCGGCAAGAATGAATGTTGTTTGCCATGAATACTTGAGATGCGGTGTTGTGACGTAGTGGGAATCATCCTGTCCTAGGCTGAATCTTAAGTACGCGTTGGGTATTATCATTTGCCACCGCTGCAGAGGTGGCGGATGCCGCGTCGAGCCGAGAGAAATGCGGTTGAACCTAAAAACCGCGAGGGAGGAAGCTCAACTTCCATGTTGAGAATTATCTCAGGCTCCCCCGAGTGAGTTCTCCGGTATCATTCCTCCTGAGCTTCGTAGGGTTCTTTAGGAGACTAAACTTGGCGGCGACAGATAAAGGAAGGTCGACGTCAAGGCGGAACCAATCATGACATGTCGACGTTCAATAGTGCTGCCTTCGGAAGCTTAATGCGTCGAATGAGGGAACCGTAGGTTTATAAGTAACAGTCTTCGGAAGATCCCAGTAGAAGCGATTAGCGAAATCTGTCAATTCAGGGATAAAATGAAGGTTACTAAATAGAGATGTTGTGGCCTGCGATGCCGGCTGAACTCAACCTCGGCACTCTTCATATATGTAGCCTCGCGGTTATTTCTCGACGGGTTTCGCGCGTACCACAGCGTACCACAACGATGTCTGTCCCGTCCATGGATTCGACCTACGGGGCGTGGCTGATCGCACTCTTTCTCGAGACTATGTGAGCTCATCTTTCTCTCAAGTTGTCTCGAATTACAACTCAACGGCCAATTATCCAGTCTCTACGGCATTGGGATCGTGCAGACCTTCTTTTACTTCCAGTGGTGGCCGGACGATAACTGGACAATCTGGGGCTCTGTATGTTCTGTGACCACCCCTCAGTTCAACCACGCTAACGTGTTTGGCGACTAGGTTACGGCAGTAATGTAGGACGATGTGTCCGCTTTGGTCCTGTCTGACGTGCTCTTCCAGGTTTTTTGAAACGACTCAAATTCTGTTTTTCTTTCGGTCCACTTTCTACCGGTTCGTTCAACGGTTTGGCCAATTGCAAGAGGAATTGATCTGGTTGGTTATATTCAACACAATATTACCGTGTGCTCACCTCGGAGTCTCTAGGTCCGACTCGGTGAGCCCGTGATTCCTCGCGCTGCAACATAGGTCCTGACGAGGTGCCAGCTCCAACTTCTGGCTAACGTGCGCTGTCGTCTATCCATCGGCTGATTTTCTGCTCATTGATGTACTTAGTACATCACCGCGTTCGCGGTTCAACTGTACGTTGCGCTATATATCACTGCGCCCTCCCCAACTAAACGCTCTTCCGACAGCTACTTCGCGAGTCGAATCTACTGCCGTCAGTACATCAAACCCAACTAAAAATTACATTGCGAACCGTCTTCCAGTGACACGAGAGAGCAGAGTGTACGAGGGCTCTGCGCTAGGGACATACCTTGTGGTGCGTCCCGAGGTTAAGCAATCGCGCAGTTACTGACTTATCTACAGGTCATTCTGGCCTTCGTACAAGTTTGTATGTCCACAACCAACGCTCTGAAACGTTATTGAGCACCGGATGCATAGCCGCTGGGATAGCCCAGACGATTTTGTCGTACGTGCTTCGCCGCTCCTTTTTTCTGACTATTAACAATTTAACCAGGTATCAAATCCGGTCTTACCTCAAGCTCGACCAAACCAAGGTACGTCTGAACAAACATCCCATAATACGAAACGAAGACCCCACATTCAGGCGATAACAACTCTTCAAACTGCAGCATCCCTCGCTTGCGACGTCGCCATTACAGGATACCTCTGTGCCTTTTTGCACAAAAACAAACAAGGGCTACCCAGGTGCGCCGTCATGCGTTCCGTCTCATTTTCTTTTTATCTGATGTCTGCGGTAGAACGCAAAAAGTCTTGAACAAACTGATGATGAACGCCGTGAATCGCGGCATGCTCACGGCCATCTCGTCCGCATGCACCATGATCTTGGTGTGTCCGTCTGTGCTGTGGATATTCAACCACATCGCTGAACCTTTTCCCCCAGTTTCTTGTATACCCGGACACCTTCTGGTTCTTCATATCCCTCGCCCCCAACAGCAAACGTTCGTATTCCAGAAATGTGTTCATTGATTCCCTTTGCTTATCATCCTCCATACAGTTTACATGAACAGCATGCTCGCGACGCGAGTGCTTTTACTCGCATGCTTTACGCATACTAACTTACAGCTTTATCAGCCTCAACCTACGCCAATATATGCGGAACCAGATTCTTGGGAACGAATGGAACACCATCGATCTAGGCCAAGTGCCAGACAGCCGCGGCGGTCAGGTTTCAGCGGTCGAGTTTGTCAGACCCCCGGTGAGTGGTGCCCTTGTAGTCGCTTGCGTCTATTTTATATTGTATCTGACGTCGCGTCAGGATATCTCTCTTGAAGGGACGATGGCACAGTGCGAGTACCCCTCGACCGATTCGGTCGCCACGCGTGTTGCAAAGAAGGAATCCCCGCCCGACTGACTACCGCTGCGGCAGAACCAAAGTCTATCTACTGTACATCGGCGCCATTTCATTCGTCAAATAGCTATTTAGCAGCTGTATAATCCTACTTGTATACCCTCATATATACGGAACAATTATCTTGGTCAATTCAATCTAGTTCTGATTCAAAGTTCAACCTCAGTGAATGTCCCGTCCGACTGCCGTGCTCTGCCGCCATCTGCTCAAATCCGCCCACCCAATTTTTGCCAGATGTGATCATAGAATTGGCCCTATAGCCTATGGCGGCATATTGGATTTTGATCTGTGTATGTCGCCGTCTGCCCACCTGCCCAGAGCTGCTACAGGCTGCCCAGATCTGGCGCTGCGCGACCATGGTTACTTCGCTCATTTGAATTGCAAAATTCGTATTATTCACATAACTACACAAAGTGCGAACTACAAGAAACTATCATAGCACCTCTGTCCACCCTTCTGCTTGCTGACTCGATAAGCAACGCGAGGCGTACTTGAGGATAGTCTTTGAGGAATACCTTTAAGACGGATGAATACGTGTGGATTTCATGCCGAACGGCGACGTTCGGATATGGATCCAGTGTGAGATGATGAATTGCGTGCGGCGAACGGCTTTCCAGCAGAGCGACGGCCGTCGGCTCGCGTCTGGGATCCCGGGCTGCGCGTGTTCGGTGGGCTGAACACGAAAGGTTCCGTTCTACACATAAATAAGTATTCAAACTAGGAAGAGGTGGGGGAGGAGGAAGAGGAAGCACAGGGTACCGCCGTCGCACAAATGCCGAAAGCCCGTCGCTCGTGACGCTCCCATCCCATATGTTCACAAGGCTCATCGAGCAGTGCGCGTAGTTAGTGACGTCGGCCCGCGTTCTTGACCAGCGCGATGATTGCCTGCCGGACCGCGAAGTCGCCGAGGGCGTACTGCAAAGCAAATACGAAGGTATCAGCTCATATACGGACAAAGAGTGAAAAAGAGCGTGCACCTCCCATGTTCTCGCCACCTCCCGCGTAGGTATCCCAGTCGAGCCCGATGGTGTACCAAACTGGGGATATCCATTGAGACGTCGTGAGCGATTCGCGAGACAGTAGTCGAGTCAGCAATGCCGCCACCTGCAGAGCAGTATCCCTGTCGAGCCCGATGGTGTACTAAACCGGGGATATGCATTGAGACGTCGTGAGCGATTCGCGAGACAGCAGTCGAGTCAGCAGTGCCGCCACCTGCAGAGAAAATGTGGAGGTGAGAGGGAGAATGAAAGTTCTGTACATGTGTACGACTAGGACACTGGGGCGAAAATTTAAGCTCGCAATATCGAAGGAGAACGAAGCGAGGATATCTTCTCAATCGGACACATTCCTCAGCTCTCGAAAATGAATGCATCGTCGGTGCTGTACAACTCGTTGGAACGCGTCACACGATAGTATGAATAAATGAGAGGAAACTGTCCAATTTTAATAACGCACCCGACAATGCTGGAACTTGTTCTTGGGAGGATTGACAGCGTACTGCTTCAAACGCGAAGGGATGTACACGCAACGTCCAAGTGGTCGCTCGAGGCAGGAAGAAGAAGCCCAACATGGCACGCTGCCCACGAAGGATTATTCTGAGAGGCTTGTTCCACGTACATCTGCGCTTGAGAATGGCCAATCTGGTGCAGTGAAGGAGATAGGACCTTGATCTCAAGGCCTCAGCGGAGAAATACGCGAAAAACGCGTTAAATGGAGCACGTTTCGGCTACAGACATACCTCAATCAGTGCAAGGTCGCGGACCATCGGCAGTCCATCGCATGCTCGTGGCGAGAAATGAAGAGCGCCAGCAGGGGGGCGGTAATGTGGACTGAGTAGATCCAAGGCGGCGAAATAGGAGCAGCAGAACTGAAGGAAGGGAAGGGAAGGCAAGGGAGGCGGTGGCGATGGTGGTGGTCGGGCGACGGGAGGTCGGAAGCAGTGTTTCAAACTCCGACAGCCGTTGAAAGATAACGGCAGCACGGAACTCTCAAATCTGGGCTGACTCTGGGGGAATCGAGTTTGCAAGTCTAAACACATTCTGCGCACGCGTTGGCTTGGTCTCGGCTTCCCGACATCAGTTCAATAATTTATTCAACTGAAATGCACTGTCACTGGTGTTGGCGTCGGTCAGTGTCCACACAACAGCATACTTATATGCACACCTATGGTGTTCAAAGTGCACATTTAATAAATCTCTACAAACTTTCATGTTTTTGCACTTTCCTCTACATAAATTGTGAAAATGGCACATTTCCTCTACTTATGAGACTAGGAATCCATCCGAGAGAGAGAGAGGAAAAAATCAGAATTTCCTCCCTATCTAATCATCGGATTCTGACTTCCACTACCTCCATTGACAGCTTTGTGATCCCTCTATACATTTTGATTGACATCTCTATACAAATGTATTTGACTCGCTACTTTCTCTCTATACAAACCTTCAACAACTTTCCTCTCTCAACAAACTTTTTTTTTGGTCACAGATTTTCTCTCTGCATTTAAATTGAAGTCACAGGTTAATACTACTGTGAGCACCCCTCACTTTTTGGTGAACCCTGACCGCCATGTGCTCTCCTCCAGGCTGCACACCTCTCACGCACACACCCCAGGCCGCGGCGTGGTGCAGACTCTTTTGGCGAGCATGTCGTGCACTTGCATTTGTGTTAGTCTCTGGGTCATTTGGGCCACGAGGGGTGAACCAGACTCGCCACGTGTGCACTACACTGGCGCTTTTTGTTTGCACGCTGTGTCAATGATGAGCAAGTGAGATGAAGGTCCACATTTTGGCCGGACACAGGAAGAGGGGCATGCGTGCTGCTTGTCTAATAACAATAATGATTAACCTGTCTCTTTGACTTGAATTGAGAGAGGGAAAAAATTGACCCCAAAAAAGTTTGTTGAGAGAGAAAAGTTGTTGAAAGTTTGTATAGAGAGGAAGTAATGGGTCAATACATTTGTATAGAGATATCAATCAAAATGTATAGAGAAATCACTAACTTGTCAACAGAGGTAACGGAAGTCACAATCCGGTGATTATATAAGGAGGAAATTCCCATGTTTTCCTCTCTCTCTCTTGGATGGATTCCTAGTCTCATAAGTAGAGGAAATGTGCCATTTTCACAATTTATGTAGAGGAAAGTGCAAAAACATGAAATTTTGTAGAGATTTATTAAATGTGCACTTTGAACGCCATACACACCTGCCCAGGTTTGACAAATTTGGGCACCTATGTCTGTATTTAAAGCGGGAATTTACGTGCAGCCTCCTGCTTTTCTATAACTACCACTACCACAACTTTCAGCATGCCAAGTAAGATATTATTTTTGATTTCTTTCCTCCACATTCCCTATTCTCAACTTCTATCCACCATCGTGCTTGCCACTGCCCAACACGTGCCCGTCTTTGGGACTGCAGAATGGCGTGGTTGACGCGTTCCACCGCGCGTGCTATCGCATACTACGTGTTCCCGTCTTTGGGACTGCCGAACTGCGCGTGCGCTCGCAGCCCCTATCCATCGCATACATTTCTTCATTTCGATGCAGACTTTCGCGTCTTTTTCAATTGCCACTCAGCCCCAACCCTCAGCTAACCGATTCCATCGCAGGGCACACTCTTCGCAATGGCAAAACATACGCCGAGTTTGTCGAGGACGCGTTCGTTCTCGACCATTTCCGGCTCAAATACTAAACGCGTCTCCACTTGACCTCGACCGACAACTCCACGACGCAACGTACTTCAAGATACTTGATCCACTCGGCGCATTTTCAGCGAGCAGTCAACACTTCTTTGCCTCTGGAAGGAGAACGTGAACGTGCAGTCTGAGCCGAAGGCCTCGCCTTGGAGCTGGAACCACACTCCGAAGGCCAATGAGAAGGTTGCACAAGAAGGCCGGTGCTACCAAGGTCGCCGCCACCTCCAGGACCAGGACGAAGGCGGAGCAGATGGAGAATGAGGAGCCCGAAGTCAAGGCCGCTGCCATCAAGAACTGGCGGCGGCCGTCACCGAAGGTGAAGAAGATGGCGGAGCCCAAGGAGGAAGGCGAGCTCGTCAAACTTTTCCGGCAACAGAAGGAGACCGGCGGTGGGGCGCGTTCCTCTCGGCGCCGTCGACACCAACGTGGCGAGCAGTTCCGCATCTACCGACAAGCAAGGCACCCGCTGGCCCCGGAGGATCTTCGTCCCTCCCGTCGTTGAAGGTTCTGTTCCCTCGAGGAGCCCGCGTATTGCGGCTGTGATAACGGGCCTCCGCGCGCTGGAAAAGGTCCGGGGCGGCTGGTGCTGGGGTTTAGCGTTGGGGGAAAAAAACTCCAAAAAATTTTGTGAATAATGGTTACGATAAAAGCAATCGCAATGTAGTGAAAATAAACAGTGCTGTAACCCTGTGGTGTGAAGCTGCCGGGCTCGCGGAGTTGGGAGTTTTCGCTATTTCGAGCTGCGACGTGGAAGAGCTGGGGAGTACGGTAGGCGAGAGCTACGCGGTTCGATTCAAATCGAACTACGTGGTTCAGCCGAACAGTGTCACTGGGCAGAAAATGGGGCAGAAACGGGCGGTGTCCGGCAGATGGCCGCATCTGGCGACAGACTACAGGATTCGGGTTATCCACTGGGATTCAACGTTCAACCTCAGTTCAACCACACCGGCCCGTCGGTCCGCCAATGCCGGGTTGATCTATTCAGGGTTGCAAGTACACATTTTCATAGCTCGATGGAGAGAAGGGCGACATCGGTGGACACGATGCGCTCAAGGACGAGTTTCTATGCCCCAGAACATACTCAAACTTTGGAAATTTGAGATATCTGATGGTACCTTTGTGCTAGCGGCCAAACTCGCGAATTTCACGACGGTGGTTCAAATTCCAACGACTTGCTGCAAGCGCGTCATACATGGCAGATATATTTAGATATTTACAACCTAGATATGCTAATTTGAACGTTCATTCGCCGTCTTCATGTTTCCGTTTCTTGTGCCGATGCAGCGAGGACGGATCGGAGGATGTAAAATTACACCTCAACCCGTCTGAGAAAATAACGGGGCATTGAAGAGGTCTCGCATTGGTGCTATCCCGAACCCAAAATGAATAAAGAGCTGAAATAATCGATGATAACGCACTGTATTCTGATATGGGTTTCGAGATTTGATTTCTGGAGCGTTTTGTGGCCACACTCCGGAAAGGGACACTGAAACATACTTGCATAGGCGGATAATACATTCAGTGGGGTCTTGAGGAAGATAAGGAGCAAAAACTCACAAGTCTTCTTTGTTCTTCGCGTGAAGTAGCATATGCCGCGGTAAATCGGACGGGCGCTTCACGGTAAGACCGCAGGTGGTGCATGTAGCTCTTCTATTGGGATCCTGGTCTGGTTTCTATTGAGTAGAGGTGGATAAACGCGTTATCTATGGAATCGGCGCGTCGATTACCGGGGGGGAGCTGGTGTATGTTGAGTCCTCGCGAGGCATTGTGGTTGCACAGGGGGGTATGTGGTGCGGGGAATATATGACTTGTAGCGGGTGGTAGCGCTGCGTCGTATTTGCGTCTTCGAGTCAAGGTCAAGATAACGGAGTATGTGGCGCAAGTCAAAATTTAGTCTGACAACACAACATGAAACAACAGGACAACCGTTAGCGGTTGTTCGGTCCGGTCCAAATTTGGTCGAAATCGGTCAAAGCACCAGTTCGCGATGATAAAGTCCGTAGTGCCCGCGGATGATAAGTTTTCTGCATTTCAAGGATTTTTTTCAGCCGCGAGTTGGAGGAGAATATTTTTACTCACATATCACGCCTATGCCTCAGGAGTCTAGAACGATGGTATCAGCTTCGGATGACGATTGAATACAAAGGGGATGCAGGCGGCTGGTAACAAAATGGGCTGGGCCCATGCCCTGCCGTACCCATGGAGTGTTTCTTTGCGACCATTCATTATCGGCCCGCTCGGAGAGAATGCGCCCAAACTGTCAACGTCTGCCAGTGGCACGTTCAAAGGGCGCTGGTATAATTTATCCTGAGTCTTATTCAAGATTAAATTCGGTTGATATGAGTGGACACTTGCACCATGCGAGATTGTCGCTGAAATCATGGACGAGGTTCGATCTTGGGCCGATGCCTGGCCTCATGGCAAATGCATGTTCACCAGACAGCCTCGAGACACGAGGGTCGCGACTTCGCTCCAATGCCCATCTGGAAGGTAAAATTGTTCTCGCGCAGCTCAATAATCGCTTACGCTTGTCGCAGCAATTAATTTTCGAAAAGCGTCTTATCTTCGCTACCGTGCTGTTGACGTCTCCAGTCGTAGCCGGATTGCTGTGGCACATGGGACCCAGATTCCTGCGTCGTCTGCTAGTTTCACTGTGGCCAGCCCGAAAGTAACAGCCCCATACTGGGAGCCCATTGCAGGAGATCAATACTGGGCTTGCCGCAGAACTGTACGGACGGCGCCTTCGAAGTTCCGACGCGCGGTTCAGGGGAACGAGGACAGCGATAGAAACCGCATCCCCGTGGTAACATCATATACGCCGGCCTTGCTGCCTTGGTATCGCCAAAGAAGAAGAAGAAAGGCCCCAGAATATTACTTGTCGCTCCGCGCAGTGTGCAAATGGCATCGAATGGTTTTCCCAGGTCCAGTGAGTTGCTAGTCGTTAAGTTTATTCCTTGTTGCTAAAGGCGCGGAAAACAGTGGCATCCGAGTGTTTCGCAGGCGTGTCGATTGCGAGAGAGCTTCAGTCCCGAGGACAGGCGGGAAATCCACCGGATATCCCGAATGCTTCCTGACGAATTGGTGTTCGGAAAGGCGGCAAAGTGGCGGCCAAAGTACCGGAATATCTGGAGGAAATGGTGGTTGGGAGGGATAGGGACGTGTTCGTTGTGTTTCGCGGTTAGGTGTTCCCCAAAGTTACAGCTATCCGCAAAACCGTAGACGTTTTCGAAAAAAAGTCGTTTGATCAAAGTGATGTCATCGGCCTCGTGCCTTGTTCCACCAACACCGTCTTCGCATCGTGCAGTTGCCCAAGGGCCGTTGGTATCATAACAGCTTTCCATGTTCTAGTACCACTGGGTTAGATAGCAAGGTAGTGTTGCGGTTGAGAATATTATGTTTGTTAGTCAAGAATACGGGTGCAACATTGACGCTGCCATCGTCATTTGCTATTTTAATCCTGGAACTCCACTTTTGATCAACTGAACTTTTTTTCGAAACGTCTACGGTTTTGCGGATGCTGTAATGGCCGGACAGCGGCGAACAGCCGGCAAGTCTCCCGATTATTTCTCTTCGCACGGTCAATTTGACTCTGAGTCGCTTGCGGTACTGCAAATATGTTTTTGGCAAAATGTACTCCAGGTCGAATGTCTTGAGTTTTCATTCGAATCTTCTCCGCTCTCAAAGGATATGTTACAGTATGTTGCACGAATCTGCTTAGCTGTTCAAGTTCAAAACTCCCCGGCACTGAGTTGGACATTCTTTTTGGCCATTTGTAGAATGTCGAATATCTCTTATTCAGAGATACCAGCAGCTGTTTCCACGCGTGAGCACTCGTCTATACGCATTTTCTACGCGTTTTCAACAGTGAATATATTCTGTACGAGGTTGAACTGTGTCAATTCCAACGCATTGAAGAACTCGTAGAAATTGTAGAAAACGAAGTTCAAATGAGAACGATTGGGGCCTCATCCTTGCTTGAAAGTATACATAGGACAAGTGCTACTCGAAGCTCGCCGGACTCTACGAAATGGCGACTCGGACCCAAAGTCAAATAGTTCCAGGACCTGCTCAGAATACTTTTCATCACTCCATTCGCTACTTACTATAACTCCTCCGCCATATTTGCTTTTGTCGAGACGACATAACGACGCTATAATTTATTTTATGGATGTAGCGTACATTTAAACGGCCGCGCTGCAAATCTAGTCCGGCCCCGACTATGTAGCAAGCAAGTCTTTCTCTAAGCTCTTGATAACCACATCCTTCTCGAAGAGATCAAAGTGGCTGGAATCAATCGATATGACTTTGGCGCCGGGAAGCACTCATGCTGCCAAGGTCGTCCCATCCTATTGCCTCCTCGGGAATGGAAGGTCTCATCCCAGGAGAGGCTATATATATCGTTACTGGAGATTTATGGTTTTAAGCCGCACAACTAGCGCCGCTGGGACGCTGTCTCGGGATGGTGCGGGCTCGCCATTATCGACGAGGAAGCGAGTAACACCCGCGGTCATGCGTTTGACGACAGCCATGTAGTCATCAATGTATCCCGGACTGGGAGGTCTTAAGCTTCGACCACCTTCCGAAGCTCTCGAGCGATGTCATTGGCGAGCAGCAGCATTATCGCCCAAATAACACTCGCAAATCGATTGAACCACAGCCTTGATAACTGCCATGCTGGTTGTCCAGAAGCGAGAGAGAGATCGTCGAGCAGGAAGGATGGGGATGCGAACAGAGTTGGGTAATGATCCAGCATCGCAAGCTGCGCGATGGTCTTGCCTTCCGATTCCAGAAGCCTAGCCACCTCGAACGTGAGGAGACTGTTCGCAGAAAACCCGCCAATGCGATAAAACCACTTGGATGCGCAAGTTTGATCTGCTCGACGTAGTATTTGACGGTAGTTGCAACGCTGTCCAACGAGGTTTCTGGAGTAGTTTGGATCGCCCAGAGTTGTCGAGAAACGCTCTTGAGATTGCTATGCATGAACGTCTAAATCCGGTGAATCAATTTTATGAAAGGAATATAAATAAAAGACAGTACAACGATGTTGCCGCTGAAGCCATGATCAGGATCAACGGAGCCCCAGTCCCATCAACCGACGACAATATCTTTCCCGGGCTCGTTCAGACGGTCCCACTTGAATGGCTTGCGTATTGGGGCGGAGCGTTCTTTTCACCTACATGGTCCGGGGTCATCTCTTCAGCCTGCCGATGGACGCGCGCTTCAAGTTCAACAAAGGTCATATGACCTAACAGCTGAAGTTGTGTTACCCTCAGGAACAGCTGCAACGCAACGGAGAGGCGGCCAGCCGGACAGCAAATCCAGTCCATATGATGTAAAAGGGACTTCGGACAAGGCTAAAGCGTCTTTACTTCGGCGGAGAGATGCTTCGCCGCTTGCCGAATCAGAGTCAGGAATCTGGCTCCTTTCTGGATGCGAAGTTGAAGGTATTATGTTAGATTTCTGCCCGAAGACGTCAACTAGTGAGATGACTTGCCGTATACATCCACAACGCAAGTCTCATGCCCAGAGAACCAATCCCTCCCATCAACAAGTAGAACTACGAAGGATCGAAACAAATTTCACGTTGATTGTGAGAGCTCGAAACCCTCGCGCGGGGATAAAGGCGCGGGAATGCAGGAAGTTGTCCGAAGGGTCGAAATTGATAGCATAGGAATGATATCTCGCACAGTCGGAGAACAGCCATTTGTCCGTCCCTCCGCGTGCGAAACGCATCCCTTCGTGCCAGAAAATTACTCTCTGTTCTGCGTCGACACGGCGCACTGTAATTGCTTTGCCTCATGGTTTCCGGGGGGAAAATATGATATCTTGATCGGAAAGAGTAGGATGCGGTATCTTTTGGCCCGCTCGCGGTCAAGAAGTAACACAATCTCAAACGTATCTGCGAGGACCGCGACCGGGACAACCAATTGTAGGACATCGACATAGCCCGGCAAGAGGCAAACATGGTAGTGCTGCACCAGAACGTAGCTTGCATGGGCCTCGCCTCAGCCTGTAAGGGTGATCGCCGGTGTAGAAGGTTTCCAGCCATCGATTCACTGTAACGATACTACACACTGATGGCACGGAATCCTGTGGTCATTGGGGCAGATGTTCGATCCACTTTGACCAAGACCCAGCTGGTCGGAACCGGAGGCAAAGGGTGTAATCGGAGCACCTGTCCTCGAAAATCCAATATGCGTTCCCATTCTACTGACTGAGCAGTTTGCGGAAGGCGTTCAGTCGAAATGAGACGCGGCACCAGGATGTCCCCGTCCATGTCCACAACGAATTCGGTGTCGGATGCAGACTAGCATCGCTAGAAATATAGTGTAAAGTCAATCTCTGAGCCTGGGCATCCCAGTCTCATGGAAAGCCACGAACGCAGCTCCACCGCAGACAAATTCTCCTCGGATGGACCGGACGGAGCCTCGTGCAGCGGCGACGCCTATAATTTTGGAGGCCGCGAAATCGGCTGATGTTCATGGCAAGTAGATGATCAATTTCACCGAGCTCGTGCCCGAAGCGGAACTTCAGTATCGTCGGCGCTTTTGTTTCCCCGCATATTGGATGTGATTGACCAAAGGGCCAGGGCCCTAAGATTGAATATAAGGATGTGACATAGTCTTAGCCGTAAACGAAACCCCCTCGTCTCCCTCCCCGTTGAGAAGCTCGGCCAACGGCAAGCCAACGGTGCACTATAGCGCAGACCGAGAGGCGGCGCTGTCACACGTGGACTATATGTAATATAAAAAATTCCGGCCATCGCTCGCGAACTAGACTCCGCGCCGGCTTACTCCTCCGGCCTCAACCTTTGAAAAGGGACGAGGTGGAAAGAGGACGCGAAAGGGACGCGTCACGTCAAGATGCGTACGGTCACATGTAACAAATGATGCTATCACGATGTCGACATTGTGGCAGATCTCTCCTCCGTCAGTTCTTCAGAGTTTCTCATACACGTGGACCAGTGGCCAATTTTCTTCCTTTGCGGCATTTTCTTCCCGCTCGGCAGGAGGTCTAGGCTTCTGGGCACAGAGATGATCCGACGCCTGGTCGGCGCAGAGTATTCTGAGCTCACACGGTGGACACGACGTGACACACGAAAAGCTCTTGTCGTCTACCATGACACCCGTACACCAGCTGGGCTCTCCGACATCCTCGTCCTTGTTGCGGGTTTCTGGCTCATCACCAAAGTCGTCCGCCGCATCGCAAATCGGAATGCGCGTGGAACGAAGCTCAACGGCCCGCCCAACGAGAGTCTCATATTCGGGCTCACGCGGAAGCTAGCTCAGCGCCAGACAGTGGGATAGTCTTCCAGGAGTGGGCCGCGAAACGGGCCTGTTTTCGAGATTCCGGCCCCCTTCCGAGGACGTAGTAGGGTCGTCCTGTGCGATCCTAGGGCTGTCAACCATTTTTACAGCATGGACGGTCCGTTTATATCAGGCCGAAGCTATACCGAGCAATCGTTGCGAAACTGGTAGCCCCAAATCCTTCAATGGCCTGGTTTCTGGCTAATTATTCAACAGTTTGGTCGCGGTTTACTGTGGGCCGAAGGGGAAAGCCATAAGAGGTTTGTCTAATTTTTTTTCCCCGAAAATAAATGCATTCATCCTTGTATCAGACAGCGGAAGGCCTTGACGCCTGCTTTCAGCAACGCCGCAATACGAAGATTGACAGATGTCTTCTATGATTCCGCTCACAAAGTGAGCATCTCTGCGATCATATTCCAACAGGCGTTTTCATCTGTTTCACTAGCTCAAGGTCCACTGGGACGCAGCCATCGACAATTCACCTCCAGAGGGTGCTATCATTGACGTTGAACACTGGCAAGTCGGCCATTTTTTTGTATTTGCTCCCCGCTGATTTTGTTCGTAGGATGAATTTCGTCGCGTGGGTTTTGCCACGGCCTTCCGGAGTGCGCCGTACGAATTTATTTTAGACTCGACAGCATCGGGATTGCTGGATTCTCGCACGATTCCGAACTCTGGACGGAGAAATCTCGGCGGTTGCTGCTGCCTTTGATTCCCTCAATTTCGAGGGACAAGGCCTCATTTCCAACATGGTATTTCTTCTCGGATCTCAGTTTCCGTTCCTCGCGCATCTCCCCACGGAGAGAAACCGCATCCAGAGTAACCTTCGTCAATCGATAAGTGGTATTGCAGATGACCTTCTGAGAAAACTCGGCGCGAAAAGAAGACCCACGTCACTGACGAGACCGCTGACAGATCTATCATCGGTCTACTGCGTAATTATAACTCTGTCAGTCTGTTCTGTCGTAGCTCACATATGTCTAGTCAAGGCAGAGGGGGGGATTCTGAGCTCCGGATGATCAAACTGAAGTCATGGCGCAAGTGTGTCTAATTGTTTTTTTATCTACCAGCCAGTATACTGACGCATTCCTCTATTTCAGATGGTACTTAATCAAATCTTCACAACGTGGCTGTAACTGACGCATAGCGAGTAGAATATGTTACTGTTGGCCGGTACAGTCTTCTCTCTTGAACTCATGCCGCCTTTTGTTTAACATTCGTAGGCTACGAAACTACGTCTATCTCACTCACAGTACGTATACCCGGAATCTGTTTTTGAGGAAGCCGTTGAAGATACGCAGTGGGCCTTGATCGAATTGGCGAGGCAGCCGGAAAAGCAAGCCAAGCTGCGCGAAGAGATCACAGAGTTTGGTGCCACGGACCCGACCTGGGATCAGCAAATCTCGGCGCTTCCTTACCTGACTCCGTAGTCCTTGAGACGTTGCGCCTCCATCCGCCATTGGCCGAAACTCTCTCGCCAGGTCTGTCGTCAATTGGAAGCTAACACTGAATCTAAACTGTTCCAGGCTTTGGTGGACGATGTTGTGCCTGTCAGTCAGGTAAGAGAACTCTGCATACCCGAGCAACAAGAGGTTCACGGCCATAGCCCATCACCACAGCGTCGGGCGAGGTTTCGACAGTATCGCTGTCACTAAAGACACCATTGTGACGGTGCCGATTCGCTGCATGAACCAGTCCGAGGTCTTCTGGGGCCCTAATGCGAAGGAGTTCCGGCCCAGCGATGGCTGACGCTCGCCGACGAGCCCCTGCGCGCCAAGAGATCCAGGGCCACCGCCATATCATCTCGTTCCTGGATGGGCCACGGACCTGCCTCGGCAAGTCGTTTGCGCTCGCTGAATTCAGGTGCGTACATACCCAGGTTTTCGTTCTTGTAGCCACCTCACGCCGTGCACGGCGGTGCTGTCCGTGTTGATCAGAACTTCACATTCGAGTTCCCTGACGGGCCGGAGACCGAGATCGCTAGTCACAGAGCACTTATTCCTCGGCCAAAGGTCGCAGGCCAACCGGCGGCATCGTACCATGAGAGTCAGACGCGCCGAC
Source organism: Mycena olivaceomarginata (assembly GCA_029378375.1). NCBI lineage: Eukaryota > Fungi > Basidiomycota > Agaricomycetes > Agaricales > Mycenaceae > Mycena > Mycena olivaceomarginata. The sequence goes on from JARKIC010002923.1 coordinate 34,729, forward strand.
TGATGACTGATCAACATCGTACGCACACTTTATGCCTTCTCCTCAATTTCAGCACACACGATGAATTGAATTGCGTGAACCCTGCGAATTAACTGCTACTGATTGATGTTTTCCCTGTATTTTACACGATGTGTATGTTGGTGTCAGCGTGAAACGCTTTTAAAACGATCTAAGAACCCAGCGAAATTTGAATGATATGATCGTCGTATTTTCGGACGTTGACCGTCATAAATTATTTCGTGAAGAGTTTAATCGGTCCAACTAAGTCAAACAGGGCAAGAACAGACTCAGGCCAAGGTCAATACGCGACCCCGTGATCGGTGGCAGTGCTCTACCTTGCAAGTTCGTCCTTTTCCAAAACGTTTAAGGCTGAATCGGGCATTAAAGTCCATGCGGCTCTCTCCTTACGGTGAAAGTCATGACTCACTACGCCGTGAGCATGGCTGTTTTGTTTATCGAACGAGGTACGAGTTCAACTCCGAACATTAGGGTAGGGCGTTTCACGAGGCGTTTTTTGACCGTTTTTAACACATTTTACACAAGTTTTTTTCGGTGTTTTATGGATAGAAAATGAGCGAAAAAACGTAGAAAAAACACGAAAAAACATGTAAAAAGGGTACCTCGTGAAACCCTCGCTGCTCGTACCGCGGTCCGTCACTTTGCCAGTCACATCTCGTGACTCTGCAGTGCTCTCCCCTCTCTCCAGCCTCTTTCGGCAACATGCCGCGGGTGTCTATACGCCAGCAGCTCCTCCGCGGCGCATACAAATATGCCGAGAAACTTCAAAAGTGGCGTAGACGTGACAGGAACAAGCAATGCGTCATGCCGAGGAGGAAGAGGAGATCACAGCCGGCTTGGGTGTCGGAGATGATCTCTATACACAGAACGCTGACGAACCTCTGGAAGATGAGTCGGATGGCTCGTCTATCTCGTCTATCTCCGCCATCTCCTCGCTCTCTTCCATAAACACGGATTCTGACTCAGGGGAATTTACTCTCGACATTCCTTCTGATATACTACTTGACGACGAGCCGGAGATGCGGTATAACACCAGTACCAGGCCATTCGGGACCATATCCAACTCCTCGAGAGGACCCGCGTCATTAACCCCACAAAGTCCACAAATTATCGCAGCTCTATCTTGTCCTCGAGAGCTACAAGACCGATGATTCGAAGCGCTTCCGTCGCAACCTTCGTGTCATGCCTTCGACGTTTGATGATCTTCTGACCAGAATTGACGGCCATTACGTCTTCCTCAACGAAGGCGGCGGTCATCAGCTGCCTGTCGAGCAGCAGCTGGCTATCGCGCTCTTTCGATTTGGGCATTTCGGCAACAGCGCATCTGTCGAGTCCGTCGCTCAATGGGCTGGTGTGTCTGCAGGCATGGTGGTAAATGCGACACGGCGGGTCATGGTCGCATTCTTGGATTTGCACGATGAAGTCATTCGGTGGCCAAATGCGGAGATGAAAGAGGAGGCTAAGGAGTGGGTTGAGGCCGCTTCATGTGCAGCTTGGAGGGATGGATGGCTTCTGGTCGATGGTACCCTTGTTCCGCTGGCAGAGAAGCCTGCTTTCCACGGTGAAGCGTACTTCGACCGGAAATCAAACTACTCGTTGAATGTGCAGGTATGTGTCGAGTTTTGCTTTGCCATGGAGACTTACTCATTATCCGCCAGTTAATCACTTTACCAAACCTCCGCATTGTCGACTATGTGATTGGCCATACCGGCAGTACACACGACTCCACAGCATTTGCTGAATCAAGAACGCGCAAGGATCACGATCAGCTTATCGGACCCAATGAATGGATCTGGGCTGATTCTGCCTATCCCGTCGAAGCGTGGTGTGTTACGCCATTCAAAAAACCCGCAAACAACATTCCGGAGAACAAGACTTTCAATTTCTGGGTTTCGCATGTCTGTCCGAACTTATTTCTAAATGGGAAATTGATTTGACACATCTGCAGGTGCGCATTCGCTCTGAGCACGCCGTGGGCTTTCTCAAAGGCCGCTTTCAATCTCTACGGGGACTTCGTCAGCAGATCAAGAATGAGCGGGATCACTTGCGTGCTCTGGAATGGGTTCGTACCTGCCTTGTCATTCATACCTTGATTCACGACATAGAGTCGGATTCAAACTCGATGGATGAAGACTGGCAGGAGGAGCTGATTGCTGCAGGCGTGCCATCGGACTCGGAGACGTCTGACAATGATGCACCGGGTATGGTTCGCACCCTCAGCGCGAGTCAGCCGGACAGCGGAAACATCGTAAAATCAAGGATGATTTGTATGCTAGCGGTATTGCCGGGGAACGGCCGTAATATCATTACAACGGTTTGACTACTCTGGTTTATAAAGATCGTCGTAATCAAAGCTTGAAGGAAGCGTGCCCAAGTCACCACTCAAGGACTGAAGAGGACGCCATCGAAGAACCTGCCTGTCCTTGCATGCCAAACTGAGAAACAGGACCGCCCATCGACATTCCTGCTCCCACCCCCATCATACCTGACATGAAGCCAAAGAAGCGGTTATCGCGCTCCTCTTCACGCCGCATCCGCTCCCGTCGATCCTCGTGGTCCATCCGCAGCCGCTCCGCATCGAAATCGAGTTTGCGTTTCTTGTTTCGCTCGCGTTCGAGTTGCAGTTCGGTGCGCTTGACTTCGAGATCAATACGGCTGTCTTGACGACGCGCCGAGTCGGCCATATCTTTGCGGTGGGCCTCGTCAAGGCTGCTGAGGTCGAAAGTGCGCTTTTCGCCAGCTTTGCAGGTGTCTTGGCTGTTTTGGTGCGAGCGGTGTCCTTTCCTTTCTTCTCAGCCTTGGCCACCGGTTTTTCCTGTATGACGTGAGAAACGAATGCATGATAAGGCAGCTGGTATACCTCGTCTGATTGAAGTTCGTCCACAGATCTATATCATCGCCCACAGACGACGTCGATCTTCCGCGCGAGCTGGATACATTCTCGAAGGCCTTCCAGGAGGGACTATCTTCAATCCCACTTGCGTCTCCGCTTTCACCCTCGGCACTCTTCTTGCGAACAGGGACTCGGCCCTCGCACTGTGATCAACACCGCCGTGGAATTACTCACACCGATGGGGTTGTAGTTCGGCAGCTCACGCCAGAACCCATCGAGCTCGTCCCAGTAGGGAAAGCTATCTTTGATCTTTTCTGTTCCATGGATTAACGCAATCGGTCTTCTCCTCGTTTAAAAAGACACACCAATGAGATTATCCTGCTGGTCTTGAGCTTGAGACCCCGCCGGTCTGATAGAGGCCCTTAACATGCACCGAGTACTGTTTTTTGAGCCTGAGGATGAGATTAGTTACTTAGTGCCTGATTATAAAAGTGTGTGGTGACGCACCGCGCAAATTGCTGCTGGAGAGATTTGACGTAGCGAGTCCTGTCTGTCTCATATCCCTGCACCATCTCCTCGGGAACCGTGTCCTTGACAAAAACGGCATCGGCGAGGGTGCCGTACATGATAATCTTGCTCTCCTTCCCCTGATGCTTCTTTCGGCCTTCTTTCGTCACGTCTTCGGTAGAGTCGCTGAAGAGCTTGAGCCGGAATTGGGGGTTGTCAGTGAGGTACTCTATAGCTTTGCCAATCCAGCCTGGGTTATCGGCCCAAGGGATGTTGCTGGCGCGTTCCTTCTCGTCCTTGTTGCCGTGCCGTCAATGATCTCGATGTCGGCATCCTTCCTTTTGGGGGGCTGCTTAGGCCTGCTGCTGACGTGGCTGACAGGCGCGGGATTGTCGGACTGTTTATTCTTCTGTCCCATGGGAGAAGAGGAGCAGAAAGAGGACAAAGCACGATAGGAGAAGGCGGATGTTGCCGGAGCTGTGTTACTAATCTATCCGGCAGTGGCCGTACAAAAAAGGTACTGAAAAAAGACTTTGAAAAAACACGGATTGTGACATAAAAGGAGTCGAGGTCGTTTATGCACGAGGTGAAAAAAGGCTTGTCTTTTTTGAAGATCGTTTTTTGATCGCGATGAAAAACGGCCCGAAAAAAGGCATCAAAAACGATGAAAAAAGCCTCGTGAACGCCCTATTACGATCAAAAAACGATCTTCAAAAAAGACAAGCCTTTTTTCACCTCGTGCATAAACGACCTCGACTCCTTTTATGTCACAATCCGTGTTTTTTCAAAGTCTTTTTTCAGTACCTTTTTTGTACGGCCACTGCCGGATAGATTAGTAACACAGCTCCGGCAACATCCGCCTTCTCCTATCGTGCTTTGTCCTCTTTCTGCTCCTCTTCTCCCATGGGACAGAAGAATAAACAGTCCGACAATCCCGCGCCTGTCAGCCACGTCAGCAGCAGGCCTAAGCAGCCCCCCAAAAGGAAGGATGCCGACATCGAGATCATTGACGGCACTGGCAACAAGGACGAGAAGGAACGCGCCAGCAACATCCCTTGGGCCGATAACCCAGGCTGGATTGGCAAAGCTATAGAGTACCTCACTGACAACCCCCAATTCCGGCTCAAGCTCTTCAGCGACTCTACCGAAGACGTGACGAAAGAAGGCCGAAAGAAGCATCAGGGGAAGGAGAGCAAGATTATCATGTACGGCACCCTCGCCGATGCCGTTTTTGTCAAGGACACGGTTCCCGAGGAGATGGTGCAGGGATATGAGACAGACAGGACTCGCTACGTCAAATCTCTCCAGCAGCAATTTGCGCGGTGCGTCACCACACACTTTTATAATCAGGCACTAAGTAACTAATCTCATCCTCAGGCTCAAAAACAGTACTCGGTGCATGTTAAGGGCCTCTATCAGACCGGCGGGGGTCTCAAGACTCAAGACCAGCAGGATAATCTCATTGGTGTGTCTTTTTAAACGAGGAGAAGACCGATTGCGTTAATCCATGGAACAGAAAAGATCAAAGATAGCTTTCCCTACTGGGACGAGCTCGATGGGTTCTGGCGTGAGCTGCCGAACTACAACCCCATCGGTGTGAGTAATTCCACCGGCGGTGTTGATCACAGTGCGAGGGCCGAGTCCCTGTTCGCTAAGAAGAGTGCCGAGGGTGAAAGCGGAGACGCAAGTGGGATTGAAGATAGTCCCTCCTGGAAGGCCTTCGAGAATGTATCCAGCTCGCGCGGAAGATCGACGTCGTCTGTGGGCGATGATATAGATCTTGGACGAACTTCAATCAGATGAGGTATACCAGCTGCCTTATCATGCATTCGTTTCTCACGTCATACAGGAAAAACCGGTGGCCAAGGCTGAGAAGAAAGGAAAGGACACCGCTCGCACCAAAACAGCCAAGACACCTGCGAAAGCTGCGAAAAGCGCACTTTCGACCTCAGCAGCCTTGACGAGGCCCACCGCAAAGATATGGCCGACTCGGCGCGTCGTCAAGACAGCCGTATTGATCTCGAAGTCAAGCGCACCGAACTGCAACTCGAACACGAGCGAAACAAGAAACGCAAACTCGATTTCGATGCGGAGCGGCTGCGGATGGACCACGAGGATCGACGGGAGCGGATGCGGCGTGAAGAGGTCGTGATAACCGCTTCTTTCTTCATGTCAGGTATGATGGGTGTGATGCGGCACAGGTTGGGAGACGCGCATCGTAGTTCGGAAGGCTTCACTGTGGGTAGTAGCCGTAGTAGAAGTGAGGTAGGCAGCCACAAGGCGCCAGCTCACAGGGGTACCGTTGTAACCCTTCGCTAAGGGGTCGTGTTACCCTGGACAGGAGCCTCTGCAGCACCGAGGCCATGGAGCAGTTATACGGATGCTCAGCCAGGCAGGTGGTCTAACGCGTAATGGTGGTTCGCCGGGGTGATCTCAGACTCGCTATATCATGGTAGATGGCAAGTTAAGATTGTATTACGTGATCTACATGATGTAACGATATAGGAACATGTGATCTAAGATATGGTAATCTCTATAGGTCTAGCAGCGTCTGCCTTGGAAATGCCATAGGACACCCCATCACAGAGCCCCCCGCATGCCCAAGGTAGACAAGCATGCAAGTGAAAACATAAGAAAAACACCTAGCATCGCAAATCACAATGGCCCCCCAAACCCGACATGAGGGAAAAAATTCTTGGTGCTGCATCCCTGCATCCTCCACTGATAGTGAAGGGGGAGCTCAGGGCACAAGTGTCCCGAACCTCGGCAGTACTGGGAAGCCTGCCATGTGTGCTCCGATTGCTGGTCTGCTGCACAGGATGTCCAGCGCTGTATGTCATCCCCTTGGTCTGCCATACAGTGAGCCCTTAGACTGAGGGGGATAGTGCTCCTCGATCCGTAGGTCCGCTGCACACTACACTCTGGCTGGGCCAGTATGCATAATCCGCTAGGATGTGCGCGCGTCGACCAGGACCTGACCTATGTGCCATTGGTCCGCTGCGCACTACACCTGGCTGGGCCAGGTGCATGATCCGCTAGGATGCGCGTGCGTCCCACAGGTCCTTCTTGCCTGTATGGTCGCACCATAGTACTCCTTGCAGAGGCAGGCAAGTCGTCCCTCTGGTCCTCCTCATAGCTGCTCCTGCAGGGGAGTACTACATATACCCCCCTACAGCCCCCCACTTTTTCTTCGTGCATCCTGGGCCGCGGCAGAATGCGCGAAAAAATTAATCCCACCATATGCACATACACAGAGCCAGATCCAACGAAGGGAAAAAAAAAATTGGTGGGGATGGGCAGATGCATATATCCGATATGTGCATGAGGAGAGATATCCAGATGAGGAGGATGGCGCCAGTAAGAGGATGAAATGGGGGTGAACACGTCACAAGAGGTAGAGCGGGCCGGAGTTCAGAAGACCAGTGTGGCGGTACAGCCAGTGCAATGTGCTGTATGTGCAGTAGACAGATGCCACAGCGTGCCGCAGACGGTGAGGTGGCAGCTCGGTGAATGTGCTGAGCCATGATGCGAGACATGGGGTTGTCTTGCAACCAATGTCGCGTGCAATGAACGAGGGCGAGGAAGTGTATGTCGTGCATGGCGGTCCTGGAGAGGAAGGGTAGCAGTGGACCGTTGACTCCTTGCTGCGCCAAAGGCAAGCGGCGAGGGCCAGGTCACCATAGTGAGGCACAGAATCCAGGTGCAAGAGAACAAAGCACCAGAATTACCGAGGAATGGGATATGTAGTTGCAGGTGAGAACAATGAGCAGCAGATGTGGAAGAGTGTCCATGACAGAAGAAAGCTAAGTACGACGTATCGTCCATGAATGAGATAAGGATAGCAATGAGTTT
>JARKIC010002924.1:0-41804 GCA_029378375.1 Mycena olivaceomarginata
TGGGGTACTACAATGCGGCCAGCATCAAGGCCACTCTCGCCGGAATCTCTGGGGTGGAGCTTGACACCATATATGGAGATGGTAAGGTTGTTCTATTCACCGCCTACCAACTCGTCTCCTTTAGCCACCTGGTACACTCCCAAGGGCAACTACGGTGCCTATGGGCTCCCAGGCAGAACTCGGACCTCCTAGTCGCATTGTCCTCAGCGCACTACCACAATGGTGTGTATTGCTGGCAGCACCGAATTTTGGTGCCTCCGTCTGTCGATTTTCAACCAAGAACTCATCCGGCTGTCAAAAACGGTAATCATATTGATGTCACTGTCGGAGACCTCTGCCCTGGTTGTAGATCTAGAACCGACGACATCGATCTCCCTGATGCGCTTCTCGGTACCGGAAGGATCCCGTTCAGTGGCACTTCAAGTAGCCTCCGCGGGAAAGATCTGTGGCGGGGATTTCGGCGGCCTCTTCTCGGACTTGATTTGGCCGCGTGTTCCTAGTGCGCTTGTTTCATGAACGACCAGTTGGAATTGCCAAACCTAGAATACTCATAATGTTGACTCAGAAATCAAACATGTTTGGACAGCTTCGGAGGGGAGTGGGACGCACCATTGCGGCAGTTTTTTTTCGTGGAGGGACATAGATGTCGTGGGGTGGGGTTGGTACCGGTGGGCCCGTGCGAGGGATTCAGCTATAAGTGGTGGGTTGACTTTTTGACGGTAATCTGATTCAATCCCCTCATTTGAATAGACTTCGGCGGGTGTGCTTTAACCAGCATCCTACCTGGGACGATTCTCAACATTGAACATACCATGATTGGCGCTGAAGCTCCTCACATCGCCTTTGCTTGGATTCGGCATGAAGCGAATTCGTGCGATATCATATATTGCAGCGAATGATTGATTATTTGAGTCCAACAAGCGGTTTACAATAAGATCAAAGCAAGGAGAGTGCCCGTGAGGGCAGAAAACGAGTGAGAATTAACTATTTGAGTGTCCAAAATCGAATGCAAGAGCGAATGTGGAGCGATAGAGGCGTTTTGAAAGCTTTGGACAACTGTTACACTACAGCTCGTCAGAGGGGAGAGCATCGTAAGTCGTGCAGAGGTCGTCCCATTGAGCTTCATGCATATCAGTTTAGGTAGCTGAAGGCCGGAGGATGGAGACGCACTGGTTTGCGTCGAATTCGCGATCGTAGGAGCGTCCTCTACGAAAATCAAGCCAAACCCAGTTCAAGATGGAAGTCGATGTGGCTGGGACCAGGGTTAGTGGGGCTGAAAGATTATTGATATTTAGCTTACCAGTGCAGAATCCAGCTGGGAAGACGGTAATTATTAGCGGGATGGGGATGAAAAAAATGCTGCTGTACTCACGGGCCGGCGTTGTCGTCACGAAACTGAAGAAGAGATCATTCAACTACTTGGGAAAGTCGAGGATCAGCAGCACGCACCGGATGGTTGTGTTGTCGCTGCAAATTCATCAGATGCAGCAATGCTAGCGGAATAGGGAACGTACGTCGTGTCCGGGCCTGTGTTGACAACATCCCGAATAATCTGAGAGAAAATAAATCTCAGACGCGTAATGGGCAGGCGGCGAAATAACGTTACATACCGGGTTGTCGAAGTTGAAAGTGTCATTACCTGCACTTTTGATCACGAAGAAATTGTGCTGTATTGGGGTCAGCACTGGGGTATAATATAGAGCACAGGGAGGGGGACGCACGCCGTGCAAATGGAACGGATGCGGAGCACCAGCCGTACCGCCAGGAATCGAGAGCTCTACTACGCTGTTGGCCGGCAAGGTGAATACACTTCCTGAAGGGAGGAGATCAGTGGCGGATTGGGCACCACTCAAGACCTGAGGGAAAGATATTAAATACGGAATGAAAAAAAGGAAGAAAAAAAAGAAATACCTGGAGCAGCACGGGGACCGTGGGGCTCGTGTACGACTACGAATAATCTCATGAGAAGTGTGCCTGAACCAGGAGGAAGCCATCTACAACACCGTTGATCTCAAAAGTAAACGACGTGAAGTCGAGGCTGATAACGATGTTTATGGCAATGTCGGCGCCCCCCGCCACAGCCGTCCCTGGCACGGCCGTCGCAACGAGCGGGTGGAGATCGGTCTCGACGAGCGCGGCAGTCGCGGTGGTCGCATTGGTGCTTGGATCCGTGTCATTTGCGCCGACGTACCGCAGGATTGCCGAGTTGATCCGTTGTCGAAGCCAGCCGTGCCGCCGTTCGCAACCGTGCGAATCCAGTAGTTGTCTACCGTCTGATCGGCAGTCAGGACGAAGGAATACCGCTGGCCGGCATCTGACCATTTCGTTCAATAATAATTTTGGGCAGAGCAGGCAAATCAGGCTCACAAATTTGGATCGAATCGACGGTGAGCGGCTCTGGGTTGAAGGTGAGCAAGGAAAAACGTTGGATGCGCAGAGAATTACCTGTGTTGACCCCGTCCGCCTCGATAATCGTCATAGTGTGCCCATCGATTGTAAAGATGAAGTTTGGGTCGCATGACATCGAGACAAGTCTCATCCTAGCCGGCATTTGAGGTTATGAAGGATGAAGCAATATTAAGCCACGCACCGATACCGCTGGCCCGACGTCACACTGATTACGGCCAACTGAGAGGTGGGCTAAAATAGAGTTAAGTATTGATCTCGCTAGAGCGCTATCACGTACACCATCGGCAAAGCGACCTAAGTAGAAGGAGCAATTAATGAGTAGAGACAAACAAAAAAGGCGTGGAAAAAAGAGACCGAGTCCGTTGATGAGAGTTGAGATAAGAGTCTATGAGTTGGAGAGCATCAATAACGAAAGATTATTGGCCGGGGCATTTAGACACCAACCGGAACGTTTCCGAGCGTGCTTGCGGGGCCGTGGTCTGGAAAGGTTGAATAACGGCAGGAAAAATTCATATACACATACACCTGAGGAAATAGGTTAGTCCGATATGGAGCGATGTAAGGTAGACCACCAATCCGCGAGAGTTATAACTGTGGATTCTGAGAAGTAGAGGGGTTGAGGGAGTGAATATCATGTACGCGGCTGAACACACCATCATCGACATCTAAATTCAAAAATATCAAGTCAGTTGATTGCAGGGGGTGAAGAGGGCGCAACGAACCATAGAGAGACGCATGAGGGTCGTCCGTATCATAGACAACGAGGGGGCCTCTGAGACCTAAAAGAAAGGCATTTAGACGGCGTCCACAATCACAAGTACGCTACGTACCATCACAATATTGTGGCTACGGAGATAGGTTGAACATCAACAGATGAAAGACGCACACACAAACAAACAGATGGCTTGGTACCAAAACGTGCCGGCCTGCTCGTTCTGTACGATATTGTGTAAGACGACGGCAGAAGGGTGAACAAATACAAGAAATACCGTCGGGAATGTGTACAGGAAGAATTGTTGACTGCGATAGGGCACTGAGTTACAACGCCGACACCATCTGCCCAGCTGTTATTGGGTTGGAAGAAACCATGCCAGTGCTAACGAACGCTATTAGATGTTTCGCATTTACACAAGGCACGTACGATGCTGGTGCTGAGGAGCATAGTCTCGTTCGTCAGTTGGTCGACGACGTTGGAGTTGAACTCGTCGCCCTATAGCTCCGCGTAAGTAGGAGCCGGAAAGAACGCGAGGATGGGATCACCTTGTTGGCCACGATAAGAGGCCCCGGAACCTGTCCGTTAACGAGGACCGCCCTGAAGAAATATATGTAGTCTCTGTTACGAGTCCCCCAAAATGGGCTTACTGCCGAGTAAAACCATTCTGGGGCGACGTCGCTGTTGGTCAACGTCAAGTCCGCCGTGGGACCGATAGACGCAAGAGCGCCAGAAATTAAACAAGTCGCAACGAAGAGAGGAAGAAGGGCATGCTGAAAAGATATCGATACTGCTGAACGAAAGATTGGTTGGAGGCTTTTAATGCCGAGGCAATATGGCCCGCAGTCACGAAAGGATTTCGACGGCCTTCACGATCACAAGCATCATCACCTTCGCTGTCTACTTGCCCGCGCGAAGGCTCGGACTCCTTTGGAACTTCAATATCCAATTCCGATCATGCGCCCTGCGATGCCTTGACAACAAAGGCAAAGCACTGGTTGAAACTGCGCATTCAAAAATTCTTGATGCCATCGGCGGCCCGAAGACTAATCGGGAGCGAGCGGGTCGGGGTTCCCCGCCAGAGATTTTCACTATTGCAATCGCCTTCAGGAAAGAAGGAAGGAAGAAGATGTAAACCGCGGGAGAGTCGGATGCTGCGGAGGAGCTGCGCAGCTAATAGATCTCATCTCCGGCGACCCGTAATTGAGGTATAAGATCGAGGCGTCAAAAGGATAACAATAAACTGCATAAACACTCACCACACATTAATTTGACTCCCCTCCTCCAACTCTTCCAATGCTATTGAACACCCTTGTATCCCTCTCCCTGCTTTCCTTCGTCATGGGCGGTCGTAAGTGGGCGAATACTGAACATAGAACTGTAACTTACATGCACGAACCAGCCTCAGGACAAACCTGATGTATTCACCGTGACCCGTCAGGTTAGTATAGCAACTGCGCACGCGTAAACCGAGGGCAGGAACTTCCTAAATGTGTTTTTCGACGCAGGTCAAGGTCCTCACGGACGTCGCGCCGTTCATCGTCACTTCACCACAGTTTTTTACCTTCACGTAGTACCGCTGCGATTCCCTCTTTGGCCAGGTTGACGAGCGAGAAAAGGCCTAGCGCAACCACCAGCATTGCAAACCCGACTGGTACGGGTGTCTGACCGGACGACGGGAGTACGAGCTTGGGACGATCGTTTCCATTCCACCAGCTTCTGTAATATCACTTGTCAATCGTTGATAAATAACTCCAATTGGGAATGTAGCTGATTCAAAAGCATTGCGGATTTGAAGAGCTACATCTTTTGGAACGAGAATTCGATCGGCTGTACGAGCTTCACCTTACAATAAAATTGGCAGTTCGCCTGCAATTGAGCGGACAGAGCTTCGAGAGTCTTGCGAAGCCCAGCGAGAGAACAGCTGCATGAGCCAATGCGAATGTTGGTAAGAGAGACTGGAACGGAACAAACCTGGCCGTCGAGTCCTCGCTTCTTTGTGCCCTTGCTTTTCCGCGGCAGACCAAGAGCAGGGAAGACCGAAATAAAATGCGTAAGACGGATAAACGGAGAACAATTCCAGCTGACTATGGCCGGCGCACGATGGAAACAATCTGTCCAAGCCCTGTTTCAAAAGCCCGTTGATCCGCAGGGAAAATCGCTCCCAAGCTCGGATTCACGGCACCCCGGGCCACCCAGTCCGAGAGAAGATTCAATAGGTCTTGCAGATTGATTTGGCCGGATAACTTCAGCCTTTCAGTAAGAGTTTTTTTTATTATTAGAATGGCTGATAGGTTGATTCGGTTGATTATCCGAGCCCTGTCTGCGAGCTTCGGAAAACTATCCGTCCAGCTCCGTTTCAAAAGCCCCATCGATCCGCAGATAGCCTAGAATAGTAGAAAAAAACGCTTCTTCTCCAAGTTCGGATTCATGGCAGCATCCGATGAGTCTGCAGATCGATTTGTCGACCCTTACAGTAGGAGCTCTTGCTGAGATCAGTAGATCGGATGACCAACCAAGTTTTGCCTGCGAGCTTCGAAAACCTATCAAGCACAGCACGGAACAGCTGTGTCGTCTTTGGAATTTGGACTCTTGGCAGGATGCATGCGAGAAAATGAAAACCGCACCGTGAATTACAACCAGCAATTTGAACAGATTGTAGGAGAAGAAAAACAGAATGCAATCCAGCTCCAGCCGCCGAGCAGCGCGTTGCAATCGGCGGAGACTCGGAACCGAGAAGAGAAGAGAATCGGCCGCGGGAAGTGGGTACGGATAAACGGAGAACAAGTTCGAAGGCCCCGTGATCCGCAGATACTGTAAACCTGGAGAAAATCGCTTCTTTTTCGGACTCTGATTCACGGCACCCAGCCCAAGAGGAGGAAGCGGATTGATTTCTCCCCTTTCCAGTAAGAGTCCTTGCTGAGATAGATGATCGGTTGACCACCCAAGCCCTCTACGAGCATCGGAGAACTGTCAAACACAGGGCGGAAACGGCTCCCATCGTGAATTCCAGCAAATTTGAAGACGTACAGATGGCAGGAAGGGAAAACAGAATCCAATCTAGCCGCTGAGAGAACGAAAGAAAATCGGCGGCGGAACCGAAGATTGATCGGACAAAATTACTCTACGCTGGGCGGAAGGAATCCGTCAGAAAGACAAATGGATAAATGGAGAACGGTTTTCACTGACGAACACAATCCAATCCCATTCAAAGATCCGCAATTCTGAGGATTAACGGCACAGCCGCGCTGTGAGCTGAATTTAAATCCGTCAGACAGATAGTACTGGAAGCGCCCCATCCAACCAACCTCATTTCAAAAACCCCACAGATCCGCAGAGAGCCTCGAGAACGACACCTCTAACCGCGGATTGATGACATGCGTCAGGGCGGTGAGCTGCGCGACGCTGGGCAGGATCTCGGCGTCCTGGGTCCGCGCGAGGCGCCACCGAAAGACGGGCCGTCTGCAGTGCGGGAGGCACGGTGAGGATATGCGCGAAGCCGGTCGGAGATGTGCTCGTGCTGTGGGGGATTTTAATCGGTATGCGATTCAATGCGATACATAGATGGGGATGAAAGGAAAGAAAAGAAAGAGGAGGCTCACCGAGGCGGTGTGGGGCTCTGACGACTCGAGTGCGCCAGTGCGGTCCGAGGAGACGTGGATCGCGAGGCGGGTGAGGCGGGGGAAGAGCGCGAGCAGCTCGAGGAGGGCGGGGTCGGCGCAGATGTCGGCGTGCAGTGCGACGCAGATCGCGAGCGACGAGACAGACTTCGTATCGCAGCGGGGGCCGCAGGAGTGTTTGTAGGAGTTCGGTGGCGCTGCCGCCGCCCTGCGTCAGCGTGAGATGTGTGGGGTGCGAGCCGCGGAGGACGAGAGGGAGCAGCGCGACAGGGCCCTTGTAGCGGCGCAGGTGTGGCGCGAGCGGGGTGAGCGTCGATAAGGAAGCGGAATCGGAGTCGGGGCCCGGCGTGCATGGCTGCCGCAGGTCCAGGATGAGGTCTTCGACGGCGGGAAACGACGAGATGGAGGCGTGGATGTGGTTGAAATCGGACTCGGCGAAGGTGGATGGAGAGGGCACGCAGGTTGTGGAACGACGCCATCGTGGGCTTGTCTGCGAGGAAGTGGGCGAGGCCGAGAGGGTGGCCGGCACCGAGTTCCAGAGAGCGCAGCGCGTCGGGGTCCAGGAGAGACAGGCACGAGAAGCGTGGGGGTCCGTCCCCCGGGTATGGGATGATATATCGGTGTAGCCAAAGTGGCGGACGCTGATCTTGAGGACGTTGGCTGCTCGTCTGGACGCGACAGAGGACCGCCGTGGATTTGGAGCTTCTGTAGGTGGAGCAGATTCTCCACTCGAAGCGCGGGAAGCTCTATCCGATAACCGTTGAAAGTGCAGGAGAGGCTGCGGAGGTTGGAGAAGTGCGAAATTGTGTCGAACAGCGCGTTCACGAAGGTTGAGGTGCCTTGGAGCACGACGTCTCCCGTGTAGCGAACGTGGCATGTGCGGACGTGGGGAGCCACTTTGGTCGGATGACCAGAAGGCGAGGCGGACTAGCTCGCGTCTCATCGGGCTGGAGGTACCGCCTTGCGTGGCATATATGCTGGGCCAGGTTTTAATTCCTTGTACAGACACGGAGAGGAGAGGGCGGAGAACAAGGAGGAGACAGTGCGTAGAACCAGAAGAGAGCGACGAGGCAAAAGTTCCAAGACTCGATTCCAAAGTTCAGGCGGCAGTTCGACGGACATCGTGAAACGCGGACCACACACAACCTGTGAAAACTCCGGATTTATACGACGGCTCGAATTCAGCGCCCAGGTAAGATACCTTTCGAGTAAGTATGTAACTGGCAGTTGTGGCCAAGTTGTGACAGCGCAAAAGCAGGCCGCCCTGTCACTGATGGCGTGACTCGGTCCTTTCCCGAGCACAAGGAGGCGTGCTTCCGGCGCGGGTGTGGAAAGGATAGCGGCTCAACTTGGGGAAGGTCAAAGCACCGAGGATTCTCGAGAATAGAACTTGAACTTGAAGACTCGCGGGCAGTAAGTAGGAAAGATGGCCGATTACCCTCCGTCGCCGATTATTTCCAATCACCAATCGAGCAATCACCGATTTTCGGACCCCATCGACAATCATCACATAGCGATAACATACGCGAGCCCGGCATAGCCCGGGACAGGAATAGACGACGATAAGACTCAGAATCATTGGCAGTTAGGAGCACGGGGCCAAAAGTACGTTTCTTCCTTTCGTCTTTTTCCGTGCCCTCGAGACTCGTCTTATGCCACAGCTCACCTCGATTTCGACGCCTTTGGAGGTTTCAGGAAGACCTTGACCCGGCTAAATGATCAGCACTTGATTCTCTTCAGATGGATCCTCGCCTCGGGTAACGCACGCGAGCGGCGAATGCCGCCCAGGTTATCAACTACGACGGTCCCTGCATCATCGATGCTGCCCATCGCGTTCCTCCTCCTCCCCCTCCCCCACCCAACACATGGCCTCTTTCCCGCCATACCCCCTGATGTCGGCCAGAGGTATGTATACTTTGTGTCAACGTTATCCCACTCATGCTAAATAACTTTCATCCCTGAAAAGGACGACCCCCGAGGTGGGTGCACGCGTGCACATCCCCCAGGCACGGGCCGGCAGGCAGGCTAATTTTAATTTTCGCCCTCAGCTGTTCGGGATGTTCTTCAACTACGGACTGATGGGCTCACTGGTGGTGCAAGTGTGTACGTGTTCTGCTGCATCCATACGCGCATACTGAAAGTGGATTTTGGAAAAACAAAAAAACAGACCGGTACTACCAGGCGTTTCCGCAGGACCGGATGTCCACCAAGGCGATCGTGTACGCGCTGTTTGTGCTGGAGCTCGCGCAGACGGGGATCATGACCTATTTCGCGTGCGTGCGCATTCAGAATTTTCAGCTGAAGAATAGCATTAATTTTTTTGGTTGCGTGTTCAGGTACACGGTATTCGGCGCGGGGTACGGGAACCTCGACGTGTTCGACCGGAGCGCGTTGGAGTGGTTCCCGGTGTGCATCCTCGGCTCGATTATCGCGGGGATCGTGCAGCTGTTCTATGCGTACCGCGTGCGCGCGTTTTCGGGGTCGTGGATCGCAGGGGGGCTCGTTACCTTCGTGCGTCTCATGCCAACTCTCCTTGGATGGCTGTTCTGATAATCACTTCCTGGCACAGCTGGCGCTGGTGCAAATCGCGTCGGGCATCGCGCAGGGGGTGATTAGCAAGCAGCTTGAGGACCGGTCGCGGTTGACGGGCAAGCCTATTACCGTCACGGTTGGTTGAATCGACTTTGCGAAGTTGCCGGAAAGCTGACTCGTCTGAATCGTCTCCAGATTTGGCTCGTCAGTAGCGCCGTGTGCGATATTCTGATCGCGGGATTTATGACATACTACGTGCGTTTTCATTCTCAGCACGCCGTAGTCACTCACGTTTATCATGTGTGCATATATGCACTCAGCTCAAACGCGGGCACATCAGGTCCAGCCAGATGAAGAACTACATTGCCAAGATCGTGCGGTACACAGTCGAGACTGGTGCTATCACCGGTTCGTCGTCGCCGTGTTCCTTTACATTCTCCCTCGTATACTATGTACTTACACGCGTGCAGCGCTGGTGGCGTCCCTGATGGTCATCGTGCAGCACGCATTCCCAGAAAACAACTACTTTGAGACGCCGAGCTGGGTCCTGGGGAAGCTCTATTCGAACAATCTGCTGGTGAGTTTGTTTTTCGCTGCTGCGTATCTCGAGGCGTGCCTTTCAGTCTCATAATTTATAATTGATTAATTAGGTACTATTAAACGCGAGGGCGGTCACCGTGGGTGGGCGGGACTACGTCCACTCGACGGTGCACGGGATCACGGAGGATATTGACTTCCACGCTACGGATCGGGGCCAGATGACGACAGACACTCGGTTGGATGACCGGCGGGCGAGCGACGTTCCGTCCGGGAATGCGTCAGATGCAGAGCACGGCAAGGCGCCGAGGAGGTATCCTTCGAGTCGGACACTTGAGCTCGATGATATCCGCGTGTAGAAAATTTTACCTTGGCTACAATACATAGATGTGTGCTTAGGTGGGATCGAGTCCTTTACGAGTCCGAGACAAGACCAATAGACGGTGGGTGTTCTCTAGATCCTTCCAGCGGCCGCGCGCGGGTACTGCGGGTCTTTGGCCGACAAACGCCCTTCAACTCACCCATCACCGATGAAATTTTCTTTTGGTGTCAACGCCTGCCAAAGTACTCTTGAATCCGAAGGAAGTTTTTAAGCTCGGCCGCCATGGTTGAACTAGGTTGAACTCCACCGTAATTTATTCTACGACGATCCACCGATTCTGGAAGTAACTGGTGGACCAAGGGCAAGGGCGAATGCATTCTAACACGCCGACCCGAGCGGCGGAATAATTCCGATTCAGGACCCCAGTTGATCTCACATTTTCCGGGCCGGGATTATTTCGAATCACTGTTTAGATCGCAGGTCGAGACGAGTTGTCTGCGAGTTTTCAATCTCAAGAACAACTCTGCAGTCTTTTCGAGCGTGGTCGGTGACAGCCTCGAGTTCAAGCTTCAAAAATTCCGTTACTCAGATTCGCGGTACAGAAATTATGGAACGAGAGGAGAGATGTACATGATCCCCGAATTTCACTCGTAGATATAACACTGCGGTTTGTTCCGGGTGTCCATTACCTCTCGTATAGTCACCGTCGGTGCAAGCATCATCATGTTCAAACTCGAAGTCCAACGTGATGTCAACATACGGGGGATTAACGGTGGATCGTCCCGACATGTCTTCAAGCCTGGAGGATGGATCCATCTCGACCCAGTCCCACCACAGCTTGTCTAGAAACCCGTGGTGAAGATAAAATAGCGGGTCTGCGATTTTGAACCTCAGTTAAATCACTCTAATTTTTTCCAACCAACGCACCTCCAGGACTAGAATACCGATCCCCCATGTCTCCGTCGACGGCGTTGTGCCCACCATCGTGGACCCGCAAAGTCGGTGTTATTGGCGTGCCCTCCAGCTCGATCCGGAACTCCTCAAACGTCATCAACGGGGCTAAATCGGCGACCCGAGCAGGGGACAGGAACTCCTGCATGTTGTCGTTGATCGCGCGTGTCAGGCAACGGTCAGTGATGTTGAACCCCGGGCCGACGCTGAGCATGAACTCTGCGAAGGGTCCGTCGGTGACGCAGCCGCCGCCGGCACCTGGCGTCACCCAGCCTACTCTAGCTTTGCGGCTGTTGTTTCCGAATATGCCGTTGTAGTCGGGAATGTCGGCGCCGTTCCCACCGAAGCCGTAAACTGGGTCGAACACCGGAGATTCCGCAAGTCTGGAGCAGATTCGTTGTGGTTATTAGAATATGTTGAGTCGAAAGAATTAGCGGGAAACACTGACGAGTGACCGGCGGCTACGTCCTGGCTCCAATCCCAGTACCTTGATTCGGCACAAATCAGCATCGGTGTTGAAAAAAGAAACGAGAACGAACGGAAGCGTGCCCCTGAATCCGCATTCCTCGCGCAATGAAATCTCGTAGATGTTCAAGAACCTGCGATGCCACGGGAGAAAATGGCCCTGAAGATGACCGCAGTAAGAATGAATACATAGATACCGATCAGGAGAACTACTCACGACATTGTGTATCGCTTCTGTCGAAACGACGTGCAAGGCCACAAAGTCGTCGAACCGTGTTTTGGCGCCTTGGAGATTTGACATTCCGGGAAGACGATGAAGACATTGCACCGCGGTGATGTATTCTGATTTCTGCTCGTTGCTCAGCACACGCCTGGAAGGAATATTCAATTATAGCCAGGGGGAAATTGCATACTCACCATTCTCGGCGGATCGCTGGATATGTACAAAGTCTTGATTCTGCTGCAGGAGACGACGGTGTATGGAATCCAACGATCGTGTGGAGAGCGAGAAGGGCGCTGAAAATGACGGTCGAGAGGAATATCAGCCATGGCGGCACAAGGCGAGGTGGAGCGGCGACCGGTCCCGTGTTTTTCTGAGTTTTTTCTGATACGTTCTCGATATCCATGGGTGGGTGAAGAAAGTACTGGCCGTGGGGCTAAGTAAAAGCGATGGCAGTCCATCGAACCAAGAGAGCCGCGTGGCAGGCTAAATCGTACTTTAGCCGTACGAAAAAAAAATTAGCCCCGATGGACACCCGAAATGAAAGGGCAAGCAGGATCAAACCGAAAAGGCTTGAAAAGGTCGCCGCCGAATCGAACGTCAGCGCTTCAGCGCTCAAACGACGTTACGACGTTCGTAAGTTTAGGCGAGAATTTAGCACCGATGATGGCCCCTTAACCGCAAACGGCCGAAATGCGTACGACTAAGCGAGGTACGAGCTCAAACTTTGTTGAAGTGTCTGCCTAGGGGAGACTAACCTCCATCATCCCCGCGCTCTCCGGTTCTTCGCCCTCCTCCGCACTATTCTTCTCGATGTCGCCTCCTAGCCAGCGCGGCCCCACACCTCTTTCAGGCATCAAATCCAATTTGAGGGCAAGGGGAATGGCAAGGAACCGAATAGTATTTGAATTCAGCTTCTGGAGGTAGTTTGGCACCATCGCGGCCCCAAGAATTCGGGCTTCACGCTCGTTCGGCAGTTCTTTCACCCTCGTTGGGGGATTTCGCAAGTGCGAGTTGGCTGGCATCTCGATGCCAGTTTCAGCCTATTTGGCGTCATTCTTGTGACTTTTGGAATAGCCTCGAGAAATATGCTAAGGTTCATCTACGCACGGGTATTTGAAACTCGGCTGGAACGAACATGCGGGGTTGGAAAAGCCGGGGAGAGGCCAGAGACTTGGCTTCCATTTTCGCCTCTCGGGTCGCTATCAAAATCTTGCTCAAAACTGAATCAACGTTCTTTCCCTGCTCACAATGGCTTCGACTCTACAACCCACTCCTCCTGTAGGCCACTGCGTACCTCCCAATACTCCCCACTCTGTCTGCAATTCTCTTCCCGAATGGCATTACACTGTCGCCTTCGCCACAGGCAAGGCCGAGCTATGGTTGAAGGATACTGTATATCCTCGAGTCATGGTTCATCCGCAGGTGAAGCAGGTATGAAGTGTTCCCTCGTCTAACGAACCTTCTTTGACAACTGTGCGTATAGCTGATTACCGTCGTCGTCGAAGCGCTCGGTGTCAACGAAAGCGAACACTGTCTTTTGTTTCCGACTCGCAAACTTGCTGAGGAGTGTTGCTGGTTCATCGAAGCCCATGTCGCACCGACATCCTGCTATGTGCGCTGCGTCACTGACATCGCCCACGCACCTCCTCCGAATCAAATTTTCGCAGTCCTCTTCACCGCAGATTACGATAAAGTGATGCAGTTTTTCACATTCACTGGTTTCTGCTGTCTCCACTCGTCTCGCCGAAATCTGTATGCTGCGCCGCTCCGGCGATCTCAGATGTGCACTTGGCCTTCCCACCGCACGGCTCGTATCTCGCAGAATACTATACTAGGCACTCGCCTCTTAATTCTGCGGCGAAGGCGAAGAAAATCATTCGGAGTCGATTTTCGGGGATGCTCGAAGATGGCACGA
Organism: Mycena olivaceomarginata; assembly: GCA_029378375.1. Taxonomy (NCBI): domain Eukaryota; kingdom Fungi; phylum Basidiomycota; class Agaricomycetes; order Agaricales; family Mycenaceae; genus Mycena; species Mycena olivaceomarginata. Next base: position 13,687 of record JARKIC010002924.1, read on the forward strand.
ATATCCGAGGTGTACCTGGAGCGTCTCCGAACGACGTCTACCTCTTTTCTACTGGCATGCAGGCTATATGGCGCTCACATCGCCTTTTGTCTGCCACGATCGGGGCCGGTGTTTCAAAAAAAAGTAGCGCACATTAAGTATGTCGTCTCAGACTTGGCATTGCTATTGAACGCTGATTGATTCTCTAGCCTTCTCTACGGGGAATCCTACAAATTTCTGGAGCTCTCAACTTCCGCCGGGTATCACTTCTTCACCGACGAAACACTTGATGAATTGGAGGCGCTTCTCGCCACTGGGACACCCGAAGACCCAGCCATTCTCGCTCTTTATACCGATTTTCCTGGGAACCCCCATCTTCGCACCGCCGACATGAAACGCCTCAGGGCGCTTTCGATCCAGTACAACTTCCCAATAATCGTCGACGAAACCCTGGCGAACTACCTGAACGTTCAACTCCTCCCGTATTGTGACATCGTTGTGAGTAGCCTGACGAAGCTCTTCAGCGGCATGGGGAATGTTCTTTCCGGGGGGATGATGCTCAACCCTGCGTCGCGCTTCTATCCCCAATTTAAAGCGCACATGGAGGCGACATACGAGGACAGCCTCTTCGACTGCGACGCCCTCGTTCTCGAAATGAACTCCCGCGAATTCGTCGCTCGTACCGCGGTCACGAATTTCAACGCCGAAAAACTCAGCGACATGCTGTATTCCCGCTCGGTCGCGGGCGGGTGCAAAAATTCCATCATTCATGCGGTACGTGGTACCACCAGTGTTCTCCGATCCTTCATTTTGATAAATTTTCTCCAGGTGCATTACCCAAAGTATCGGAACCGCGAAAACTTCGACGCGTGTCGCAATCCGCTGGCGGTACAAGCAGGTCTACCTCAGACTGGCTATGGTGGTCTGCTCGCCGTGACGTTCGAATCCATGGACGCCGCGCAGGCGTTTCTTGCGGCATTGCAATGCTACAAAGGCACGACTTTGGGGTGTGTCTATACGCTGGCGCTAGCCTTCACCGCGCTCGCGTTTCCGCCGGAGAAAAAGCAGTGGATGGAAGATCACGGGGTTGAGGAAAAATTGGTCCGTATTTCGTGCGCTATACGTCAACGGAGGTTGACCGTTTCATATAGGTGCGCTTCAGTGTGGGTATAGAGGAAACGGAGAATATTTTGAAATGCGTCGCAGATGCGCTGTTGATTGCAGAAAAAGTAGTATCCCAATCGAAAGACATTCTCATGTAGTACATTTCGAGACGATCTGAAATACATAGTTGTTGAGAACCAAAGGCCGTAACGGGCTTGGAAGAGGTGGCCCGGCTCACCTACATTGCTCTGAACGCTCGGTATGCGTTTGGCTGGTTTGGATCTGGGATATCGATCGTGCGAGGTAGCCAAAAGGCGGAGGTGATTAGGGGGCGCTGATAGGTGGTGTAATATAAACGTTCGAAAAACACTCTGGTCCGGACAAATATCAGAATACGGACAGGCGAGGAACAAATGTAAAAAAGAAACACGGCCAAAAACTGGCGCAGAAACGAGGTGAGCAGGCGCGTTGATGTCAGGTGGAAAGGCTGGGACGTCGCGCTTTTGGGAGGAGGACCGATCGGCCGGCTAGATTGCTGCCGGCGCGGAGATCACCTGCCGGGCCGTTCAATCTGATGGATTCCGAGCCGAAGTTCAAGTTGAATGATTCAACTCCAAGTTCGACGACCACTTATGAGTCCAGACTGGCCAGTCTAGAGTGGTAAAGGAATCGCAACCATGTCTGACTGCCTAAGCTTGCTTGTCCAGTTTTTGACCAAGAAAATTGCGGTGGAATTGTTGAAAGTGCTCGAGACCAGTGTTTGCCCTATAGATCTATAATAGGGTAAGGGTTAATAGGGCGTGATTTCAAGGCCTTGAATCAAATTTCTTGCGGGTTCGGCAGAGCTCAAGTAAGTCTCTTGCGACTTGAAGTGACTGCCCAGTGCCCTCTCACAACCTGTACTCGAAACTGTCCATTTTGCTCTTATTCACGTTAAAGATCTCATGTACGGGAAGCAACTCAGAACATTTTATTCACATTGTCAGACACAAAATTCTTTTGAACCGCCTTCTTTTCCTCCTGGCTTTTCATCTCAGTGGTGGGTACGCGCATGGTCCTAGGCGGGCCCGAAGTACCAAATCTGCTCCGGTTTGCCATCGACCTCGAAGGAGTCGATATGGACCCGGCTCTGCATAACAAAACGTTGGTTAAATGCGCTCCGCGATCTCGGAAACATGCGTACCAGTCCTTCGTCTTCCTCGCACACCTCCCAGACTTGCTTCTGCAGGCCCGGGAAATGAGCTTCAATCTAGAAGCACGCTGGCATGAGCATGAGACGGTACTAGCACGGGAATACACGCACCGCATGCCCATCAGCAACGCGCACGACGCTCAACCGGGTGCCGAATCCTTTATTAGCGACGACGACATCGTCCTGGTTCAATCATCAGTTTAAAATACAATTCGAAGAATTCGAGGCCCACATCTAGACCTCCCCCTGAGTTGGTTCCGCGGTTGGTGATGTAGAATTTTCCGGGTTCTTCCAGCGATGTGACCTTCCACTGGTGGGCATTCAGCGGGATAATGCTTTGCGCAGCAAGAGGGAGTGGGACATACCGTACGGTATGCAGCAGGCGCTCCATCGCAGGGGAGCATCAAGACCGGAGCGCCTGGGTTGTAGGAAACCAGGCACTGGGAAGGCCTGGCCTTGTTGTAGATGGTATAAGAGCCCGCCTCGAGGCCATGGCCGACGGAGGACTAGGTCCCTAATTAGTTGCCATCGTGGTGCGGAGTACGAAGGACGAACCGCTTGCATCGTGACGCCGCAAGACACCATCGGCGCTTGCATGGACGGGACAGCACTGACGAATGCAGCGGCGGAAACGGCGAGAGCAATGATTTTAGAGAACATTCTGGAAGAGTCGTTCAAGGAAGTGATAATCGGTGTGCGCCTGGTAACAAGGGCAATGGGCGGATAGTTCGGATTCGATGCCTTTTGTATTATATGTCTTTCTCCCGGATGCGGAGTGGGAAATTCGGACTCGGGACATGATCGCGACGGCAGCGGCACGGGCGGGGGGAAGCGAGAAGATTCGTACATCTCGTAGCACACAACAACTGGATTCATGGAAGCGCATATCAACCGGACTAATGGCCCCAGCCAAGGTCACTACTTGGTAAGAATTCGTGCAAGGTCGAGTCTAGAGGGATTCGGATTCTCCAAACTAACTTTGAAGTTGGTTCGTAGTGGACGGGTTGCGGCCGAGAAGGCCGAGAAAAGCATTATTTCTGTTGGCAGAAAGTCCACGGAGTAAGTGAAGCGAGGTGTCGAAATCGATGACGGTTATAGAACGTATACTTCCATTTCGACTCGGCGGAAAGTCTAAAGTAGCTGAAGAGACGCCTAGCAGGGCACTGTGGCCAAACCGGCGAGCCAAGTTTTCTTCCATTTTGAATGGCGCCGCAAGTAGGAACGGAGGCGAGGGTTACCGTAAACTGGTACCTTTAGTTAGCAAGCGTTTGAGGCGAAACAGCATCCTGGATTTTCGAAGAGCACTGAGAAAGGACTATTTTCTCTCAGAGACCTGGTCACAAGAAGTGTTCTTTTTTGATTTTATTTTATTTCCAAACCTTAGGTTTGGAATAGCGCGCGCTGTTCCCAGCATTTTGAGCCAATTTCACTAGTTGACGTCTTAGTACGAGATCTCTAAAATCGGAGCCGAGTTGTAAGCCGTTCTGTAGCGTTCTATGGCTCCGATGGCTCCGAGCCAAATGCTCTTAGCGTCGAATGTGATTCTGACGTGCCTTTCCCACGCAGAAATCGCGTACTGGCACACCCTACCTCTATCCTTCTCCAAAAACGCGATGGTGGGGCATAGTCCCTAGCCCCTTCACGCTACCGAACTCCGTCCAACCTGACGGACAAAGTGACGCTAGTCCACTATCTCATTGACCCGATTTCTAAGCCGGGATATACTGGCCACTCCGCGGTGGACGAGTCCTCGTGTCTCCCTTCCCACTACCACGTCGCTCGAGATGGACGAAAACACGGAAACGACAGCACTGCTCCCCAAGCCAAAACAAAACAAGCCTACGCCTCTTCCGAAGCTTCAGCTTGGAGTTATCATGTTTGCCCAGATCAGCGAACCAACAGCAAGTCAGTCGATTTATCCGTATATCAACCAGGTAAGCGTGGCAAAATTTGAACCTGGGTCATGCTTATCTTGCAGCTTGTGAGGGAACTCGATATCACTGGCGGGGATCCGCGAAAAGTCGGATATTATGCGTGAGTTTCCCGCACCCACTCTCTTTCCGCATCTCATGCGGCGATCCATATCTTTACTGCAGCGGTTTGGTGAGCCTAGTTTATTTTCTGATAGCGAGATCGCTGAATATTCACGGTTGATAGATCGTGAGTACCACAGGGCTTCTTGTCCGGCCAATTGACGATCGTTGTGCGCAGGAAACTCTATTCTACATTACCGAGGCAACGACCGTGCTGCAATGGAGCAGAGCCTCTGATCACATTGGTCGGAAGCCCATTCTTGTGATTGGATTGTTCGGAACAGCCTTATCGATGTTCTGTTTTGGGATGTCCCGCACGTTCTGGGCGCTCGTTGTGAGGTAGGTCTTTTTTTTATCGGCGTTTCCGCCCTTTCCGATATTTTGCGGAGCCGTTGCCTAACAGGACTGCTCAACGGGAACGTAGGTTGGTCACCTTTTAAATTTTATTTCTTCCTCGACACTTCAATTGATTATTTTTTCGATTCTTTACAGGTGTTATGAAGAGCGTCATGGGTGACTTAACAGACCGCTCGAATCGGGCTCAAGCTCTTGCATTTCTGCCTGGTGAGCGGTCGTCTATGTCCTACTTCTAAGCTGCTGACGGAATAAACAAGTCGTATGGGATCTGGGGGTGTGTATCGTGCAACTCCGTTTCAATTGGGTCGCTGAGATGATTTCAGGCGGCGGCTGGCTTCTTTATCGGAGGGCAACTCGCACAACCGCACATTCAATTTCCAAGCTTGTTTTCCGGGCAATTTTGGAGGGATTATCCGTATTTGCTGCCGTCTCTTGCTACAGCGGGCTTGATATCTCTCTCGGGCCTGGTGGTATTACTGTTTTTCAAAGAAGTATGTTCTACTCGTTACGTTCAACTCATATGCTTACCCAGATACCAGACGGCCCCGAGCAAGACAATTCGGAATCACGACGATCACCAGGATGCGAACAGTCCACCCCCTGACTCGGTCGTGTCTCTCGGTCCACTTCCTCTCCGGCACCTCCTCAGTTTTCCCATCATAATATCCGTCGCCAACTATATCGCTCTCGCGTTCTTGGACATCTCCCTGCGGTCACTCCTACCACTGTTCTTCGCCATGCCAATCGCGATTGGTGACTAGCATTGCCTCCCTCCAAAATCGGGTTGATTCTCGCGTTACAGAGCGTCGCGATAGCGCTGTTTCAAATCCTATTCTTTGCAAAGCTGATTCGCCGCTTTGGAGAGCGGCGTGTCATGATAGGCGGAATGTCGATGTACCTCTTCATATTCGCGTTCATTTCCATCATCAGCATCACCGCTCGAGAATCAGGGCTTACCATCATTGTCTGGGCTCTTGTTGGGTGTCTTCTGTCGTTCAGTGTCATCGCGGACATGTGCTTCGGTACGTTGCGTCGTCCGATTTTCTACTGGGATCGAGTGTTTATTACTTTCCTGATCAAGGTGCTGTTTTCATGTTCCTTACAGCGTCGGCTCCGAAAAATAGTCGGGGATCAGTGAACGGCCTTGGTCAAACACTGGTGTCTGTGGCGCGGGCAATTGGACCAGCCTTGTCAACGTCGTTATTCTCGCTCTCCGCGGAGAAAAACCTTCTTGGAGGACATGCAGTCTACGCGGTATTCTTTGTCATCTCTGTAGGTGCGGTAATGCTGGCTACGCGTCTCCCGGTGGAGGTGTGGGACGAGTAATATGTATCATTCGGGACGGCGCGCAAAAGTTACGGTCTCAATGTTGAGAGCCCCTTCACTCGTTAATTCCATTCACGCTCATTTTCCATTTCGGACTGTTTATTTCCTGAGTCCTCTCTTAAGGAGCACCAACGGAGCACTCAATCATCGACACGTTGCTGAAATAGCACATACGGGTGGCCGACCCGTTCCGTCGAGGGCTCAAGGAAACTTGCAATGGGACGGTAGCGGGACGAATTTCTGCGCTGACGGCGGTCGAAATCACGGCCGTTGATCGTCACTTGACGGACGACGGTTCTGAAGATGTTGATGTGGGAATTCAGGTCACTCGGTAGTTTGAGCCAACCAGGATATATTCGAGGCCGAACGAGAGGGCGCCGGAGGATACAGGAAAGCTAAGTAATGTGTCGATACATGCGGAATATAAGTAGGTGGTGAAGAGACAGAAACTTAAAGGGGGGTAGTCAGGCAGTATCAAGGGGATGGATATGGAATTCGGGATAGCGGCGCGCAACCGATCACTTTCTCAACAGTTGAGCATGTGAATCTTCCGATATTCCGACCCTTTTGGTGTGTAAATGGTCCCTGTCATACTTGGACGGCGTTGCTCCAGTGTTGCTGGGTAAAGCGACGCAACTTGCGCCAAATTCCAAATCTACGCCTACACAAGTTGTCTAAAGGGGAGTGCCCATGAGGCATATCCGACAACGAGTAGCCCCAAAGCCATTCCAGCGCGTTCAATCAAACGCTCCTGAGATGCCGCCTTTTTCCTGGCCGCAGAATAGCCGATGTCCGGCCTAAAAGACACCATAGTGTACAACGGGATCCACCCGGATGGCAGCGGACCATATATGTTCTCCTTGAGGTCGCTGAGCGTGAGTTTCGCATTCTTTTGAGCCGAGAGTGCGTAGAGGACATTGTCAATACGTTTCTTGATCATATACGACAGAGTTGCAAAGCCGCGTCGCAAATTGTAACTGTAGAGTAGGTGTCGATGTCAATAAAAAAAGGGGTGCAGCAAATGGAGACACGTACTGGCTATTCATGGAGAGATCGCTGATAGCAATGAGATCACCGTGTCTACCCTCGGAATATTCTTCGAATACGCGGGAAATCGCTGTTGCGTTCTGCCCGAAATGAGATGCGCCGCCGGACGCTTCTTGGGCCCGATGAAGAAGTACTGAGAGTATTCTGACATCCTCGAGCGCACTGTTTAGACCCTGGCCATCAAACGGAACAATGGAATGCGCCGCGTCCCCTTCAACGCGGAGGTGTTAGCCAACGTAGTCCAAATACGGTTGAGAGAGTCTCACCCAGAATGACGACGGTGCCCTTGTTATACGGATTTGCCTAATCGCCGGTAAGAGGGATCATAATGATCGCTGAGGAAAGAGTGGCTTACTTTGGTGATGATCATCTGGCTCCGAGGATTGTTCTGCAGCTCTGTGAGAAGCTGTGTCGTGCCCAACAACGATACGAAATCGGGAAAGTCGGACTTGAGCCACGGAAGGAGATCTTCGGATGTTTTCATAGTGGCGAAGACAGATCTCGGTGCGAACAAAGCGCAGTTGAATCCTTTGTTCTGTCAGAAGAATGAGATTTATAATCTCAACACAACGAATCCGAAAGTACCTCGTTTGCCATAGCGACCAGTGAGGAATCACCCCGAGGCCAAACGTGAAGATAGTTAGCCGGAAGAAGGGATGTAGGGTTCCCGGCATCGTCCAGGCCATGAGGAACTCTGATCTGGACGTACTCGTGCGACATGTAGTGCTGGCTATATTCCATTCTGTTTATATTCAAAGATCAGCGGCTGACAGGACGTAAGTTAAATATGTACCGTGTAGCCGCGAGGAGGTGTCGTCGAACGACAGAATGACTCCCATCCGCTCCGATGCAGAGGTCAAAATTCACATCGTACCCTTCAGCGGAAACCGTGTTTTGCACACGCAGGGTGTTTTTCTCGAAATCGACGGATTCGACCTTGTGTTGGAAGTGAACTTGGATGTTCTCTTTGGAAACCGCCCTTTCGACGAGTATGGCGCTCAAAAGGTCGCGTTCGATGCAATATAAACACTGGGTTGTGTGTCAAGAAAGCAGCATGAATCGTGTGCATGAACGGAAATACCTCGCCACCGGTGTCGTAGTACTGCTTGGTCGTCTTCCCGTTCGAATGGTGTACGATTCTTCCTTGGAGAGGAACGGCCTGCTGCATCAGTGGCTCGACGATGCTGCCATCAACAGCGTAGATGGCGGCGAGTCCTCGAGCAGACAGAGTGAGATTGATAGATCGCTGCCGAAAGGTTTCTGTGAAGCCGGTCTCCACATTTTGGTGGGTAGGTTTTCTCAAATCTGCGATACATACTGTCAGACTCGGTGGAACACGGAAAGAATGGAGGGCATATACCTCGGCGTCGTTCAAAAATCGTGACTTGCCAGCCGAGATTCGCGAGAGAAATAGCAGAGAGACAACCCGCGGGACCAGAACCGACGACGACAGCCTTGGGTGGTTGGGAGTTCATTTTTTGGACGGATGCGGATGTTACGAGCGACAAGGAATGCCCCCGATCAAAGGGTTATTATATCTTGGGTCACAGAAGAAGCCTGCCAATCCGGAAGCAAACGAACGGAAGCATTGAAGGGCGTGAGAGTGCGGGGGATGGTTGAATTTTTTGGGGCGCGTTCCAAGTCCCCGCGGAACGTTTACGAAGTGACCGAATCGAGGTGACGTGCTGCACGCCACTGCCAGAATCACGGCTGAAACAACGCACGATTCCAATCCTCAGGAGGTCTATGGGGCAACTTGGAAGACGTCTTGAAGAGCGCTATGCCAGGTTTGGTCGCTAGTTTTAGCAATAAAGCGGATTCGTGGGGTACTCCGACGTTCCCGAACTTCAACGTGCTTTCCTCGGGTTATTCGCGCAAAAGAAACACCTCGGGCTCCACAAAGATGATGGGCTATGCGTCGTGGACGCTAACTAACCCCTTTGCGGGAACTGCCAGCGAACACTACAGAAGAAAAAGAACGGCAGGAAAGAGGTAGAATAAGCTAGCCCCTCACGATATTCGCGCCTTCGTTAGCCCCTCGAAGTTTGCTAGACTTTAGCAGAGTTTACTAACCGGACCCTAAACCACGTCTGAAAGACCGACAGCGATTGCGCCGGAAGCGATTTGAGTAACCTTCGCCAGCCATTACTCGCCAGCTCTACGGAAGGTGGCTCACCATCGGCGGTTCCACGAGGGTCCTTTCTAGCTACTAGTAGTCTCGGAGCTGCTCCGAAACGCCCTCGGCGCTGTGCGCTGTCTAAATCCCGTTTCTTTAATTTCGCAATCCTAGGGGTGATATTTGCTAGTTCAATCAGGACTAATCGAAATTATCCGTTTGCGGCATACGCACCTTGGTTCAAGCCGGCGATTCCATGACGTCGTGTCCCGAGATGCTGTCGGGGTTATCCAGATTCTGCCCCTTTTCGCGATGCTAGGGTTATTGCTAGCTTAATCAGGGCCCAATTAAAGTTTTTCGTTTGCCCGGCTAGCATGTATGTTGGACCTTGATTCGGTTTTCCCACGAGTTGGCGGGTGGCGTGTAAACTGAACATTAGGTACTAATGCTGGAAGAAAAAAAAATGACCCTCGAACTCCCCTCGACAGCCGTATTCCACGATCACCACCATGCTCGAAGAAGTCGCCGTTGTGCAGCCTACGGATTATGCCTCCCTCCCGGAGCTGAAAGAAATCAAGGAGTTGAAAGAATTCATCCAGTCCGACACTCACTTGTACATGATGTTCAACCAAATGTTCGTCGGGAACGACGGTTTGCCCTTGGCTCCACATGTACGCTTTATTTCTCCGGTTTGGAACTCGCCTTGAACGATGCCTAGGTTCCGAACTCTGACCGGATGTTTCAAATAATTAACAAGTGGCTCCAGGAATCACCGACCTATCTCGAAATCGACAACTCCCCCACCCTGATCCTCACCCATGCGATGAACAGCCACGCGGGCTTCAGTGCCTTCCTGAATAAAGAACTCAACGCCTATTTCAAGCGGCTGTTCGATAGATGGGGCGTGTACCTCACGACGCCCGCCTCCGCCAACGTCCTTACTGCGGAGAAGGGCGGGTGGTTTAGTCCACCCGCCCTCAAAGTCATGATGGAGCATTTTGCGGGCTCACCTTCGACGAAGTCTTCGTTTGCGATCCCGCGCCCACCCGGTATGCGTGCTGGGACGACTTCTTCACCCGCAAGCTGCGTCCCGGCGTCCGCACCGTCCGACGAGCCAGAAAATCCGGATATCATCAGCGCAGCGTGCGAGAGCCAATGCTACAACATCGCCACGAACGTGAAAGAAGAGACGCCTTCTGGCTCAAGGGCCAGTCGTACTCGTTGCGGGACATGTTGGCCCACGACGAGTATGTGCCACGGTTCGTGGACGGGACTGTGTGCCAGAACTACCTCCGGGGTTACGGGCTACCACCGCTGGCATGCACCCACCGATGGGGTCGTCAAGAAGATCGTTCCAGTCGCCGGGGCGTAATTTCTGCCAGTCGCCTGCGATGCTCGACTCGCCTCTCTCGATGGGCGAGCCGTTTGACACCCGACCGATCTTCCAATCCCTTCCGTTCTTCGCCATGGTAAACGCGCGTATGCTCATGTTCATCGAGGCGGACGACCCGCGCATCGGCTTGTACTGCTTCATCGCCATCGGGATGCAGGAGATTTCTACGGCCGAGCCGACGGTCAGGTGGGACAAAAGGTGAAGCGCGGAGAGGAGCTGGGGACGTTCCACTTTGGTGGCTCGACCGATGTGCTGGTTTTACGTCCAGAAACCAAGATCGAATTCCTCGTGAAGCCGGGCGACGCAGTGAGAGTGCGGGGGGCGCTGGCGAGAGTTATTTCTTCACTGTAGCATGTTGTAGTAGCAGTCAGCTTTGCTGACGCGACAAAAACGTGATTTACTGCCGTAGAAAATCGCGTATGTGGAGAAAAATATTTCAAGGAGTGTGTCGGGCGCCTAGAGCGCGGAATTACATACTAAAAGGAGTGTTGTGTATGTGAGTGTATCGGTAGCAAGTCATGAAGCATCAGCGTCAGTCAGAACACAGTAAAATGCTTGTATGGTAAGTGAATGAAACCCAGAGAAAACAGAAAGAGTTCAGAGATCCGCGCCAACTGCGTCGACGACATACAGCACTGCCGACGGGGCGGACGAACAGCCCACGAGACTCGCCTGCGCCGTCCCTGCGTCCGAGACTGCCGGGCTCGCGCTGCGAATGCGTTTTGCGCCGCGCGCACCGCCCAGTGTCGAGTCGCCCTCGCGCTTCACGCCCTTTTGCGTACCCCCCGAACCCGTAACCCAGGCCCTCCAGTCTCCGCCGCCTTGCGGCGCGCTCGCGCCCCTCATCACCATACTCCCCACTCGGACCCCGCACCGCCGGTCCAATCTCAAAGTAGCGAACGCCACCCCACGACCCGTCGTGCCACTGCCGTGCGCCTGCGCCAATACCATCCGCCGCGGCGGCGGGCACCTCGACGCCGACCCAGGGGCCCGCCTCGCCCTCGACTTCGCCGATGTAGCGCGCAAACGCCTTGAAGCGCTTGCGCTTCGACGAGATGATGCACGGGATGCCAATATCGAGCGTCGCGCCGCGCGGCGACAGCGGGAGGTCCGCGAGCGTACCCGGCACGGGTGCAGGCGTGGGGCGTTTTGGCGGGGCGGTTGTTTTGGGTTTCGGCGCGGCAGGCTTGCTGCTGGCGGGCGCGCCCGCCTTGGTGGTAACGGTCGACACCGTGTCGCCGGAGCCCTTGCGCTTCACGCGGAGCGTCGACGCGCTCGCGGGTCGACGCCGTGCTGTCCGTCTTGTGGTGGTCCTTCTTTTCTTCCTTCTCCTCCTCTGCCTCTGAAACCGTGAGTGTCGGCTTCTCTTTTGGTTTTTTCCTTCTCTTTCTCCTTCTCCTTCTCTTTTGCAGGTGTTCCCCGCCCGCGCTGCTTCAGCGTAATCACCTTCGTCTCGGGGCGCTTTTCGCGATTCACTACAGCCGCCGCCTTCCGCGCCGCGCTCGCCGCCGTATCCATCGTACTCGTACTGCTCGCCACGCTGCGTATACTCGGTGTCCCCGCGCTTTCTCGCCGACGGATCCAGCGCAGGCACCGGTGGCCGCGCGCTGGCTCCTGTCGTCGTCGTGGTTGTGCCAGTCGTGCGTGCAGACACGTCCGACCCGCCGCTCGTCTTCCGGCTCCGGGGCACAGTATGCTTGCTCGCCACACTCGACACCGAGCTCTGCCGCGACCGGCTCGCCGCCGTCCCGCTCAGCGCCGTGCGGAACTCGCTCACGCTCGCGCTGGCCGAGGTGCTTCGCGCCGCTTGCCCTACGGCCCGCCGCACCAGCGGTGGCAACAGCCGGCGGGCGCAGCCCGCGCGTCGTGCGCACCGTCGAAGTGCTCCGGCCGCTCGCCGCCGATCCCGGGCGCGGGGGGTACAGTGCGCGACGACGACGCTGTGACGCTCGTCCCCGTACGCAACCGACGAGGCGGCAGACCGGGGCCGCGCCTGCGGGGGGGCGTAACGTTCACGCTCTCCACCGACCTCGCGTACTTGGACGTCGGGGTCGTTGCTCCGCTCACGCTCCTCGCGCTGCTGCTCCCAGGCGATGGCGGCAACCGGGCACCCGCGCGCGTGGGCACAGGGCGGCTTCTTCGCTGCGCTGCGGCGATAGTGGGCGAGGGCGGTGTGCTCCCGTTCCCGTTGGTGCTGCCGTGCGGCGTGAGCTTCGAGTCTGGCCGATCGCCCATGTCGCCTTCGTCCTCGTCCGGCGGTGTCTCTGCGCGCGCTGACGCTGCGGGGGCGCCTCGTGGGTAGGGATGCTCCGGCTGAGCACGCTCGCGCGCATGCTGCTCTGCTGGGTGTGGATACTGAGGCTGTGTTGGTCTGCGTCCTGGGGAGAGGTCAGCCTACATTTTCGAATCATAGCAGCGGAGACGTACTTTTGCGGTAAGCAGCGCAGTAGACTTGCGGGATGTTGATGTTGGCTGCCGCGGGTGCTGTCCGGGTGCGGGAGGGATGGCGGAGAGAAGGTCGTCGACAGGGATTTCGAGGACTGCAAAAAAAGTGGGTTAGTCTCATCCAGTTCGTGGAAACTAGAAAACCAAGAAACAGAAGTTGATGGGGTAGGAAGAATGATAGGAAATCCAGGTCCTGCGGTTGTGGCCGCGAATACGTCGGCTTGCATGTGCGCTACGCGACACAACATCCCTCTCCACGCTGATCACCCTGCGCGCATGCCTGCGTGTCTTTCTACCCGTCCATCCCGTCCGTTCACGGAATCGCGACCCCAACGAGAGGTCGCATATTCTCCTCCCCAAAATCACCCCGAATTCCATCTCGGGACGAAACACCGATCACGCTCCCAGAACCACACCCGCCTTCCCCGCAAACCGCGAGATGCAAACTGAAAAACGGGAACGAAACGCGGATAACGCGAAAATGGGAGGGAAAACACCAAGAAGATAACACGCACAGTCCCCAATCTCCCGTACCGCCCACACCTCGACGTTGTCGAGGCCGCCCTCACGCGCGACGCGGTCTGCGCGCGCGCGCCCGCCGCGCTTGAACCATGTGAGGACGTCCATCCTGTGGGTGCGTTAGTTAGATGGAGAAAGATAATAGAGGGAAGAGGGCAGGACGAAGGCGAGGGTGGGGGAAGGAGTGGGTGGTGTGGGGATGCGGCCAGGCGCGACACGCTCGCACCGGGCTCAGCGTCGTGCGGCAAGGGCAGTACACTCCCAAACGCGAGATCGATGATATATTCGCATGGAGCAGGAGTAATGAAAGACAGCCCAACCCGGCCGCAAACGGAAAGAACACGAGACGCACCTCGCCTGCTCGACCTGCACGCGGACGTGGCTCGTCTGGCTGAGGAGCGGCTGCGCGGGGAAGGAGCCCGGCTCGTCGGGGTCGGGGTGCGGGAGGAGGAGGACGTTGACGAGGGCCTGGGAAGGTTTTAGTTAGTAAAGATGGTCGGGATTAAGGTAGATTAGAGAAGGGGGAGGGGCCAAAGAGAACTTGGGAAAAGAGAGAGCGAGAGGGATGAAGGCAGAAGAAGGAAAAATAACGTGGCGTGGCGTCGAATGAAAGACGTCAAGTCAGCCCGGCCCCGGATCCCAGGAACGGCGAGGTGGCAGGGTAGAATGAATGAGAACGGGGAACGTGGAAATGGGGTGTGGGGAAGCTCGTTGGTGGAGAGGCGAAAGTCCGAAAACGCCATCAAGTCGCGACAGCAGCCATCCCAGCCTGCTCCCAGAGCTTCCGAAACGAAGGCGAAAGCCAGCAATGCAGATATCACGGGCGAGAGTCGTGAGTCAGAGAGACTTGCGCTCACTCGTGCGAGCAGACGAGCTACGAGCGAGACTGTCGCCCCGAAACCGAGACGAAGAAAAAAGTAGACGGCGTGGCATTGGGACGGAACGCTCCAGAACTCGAAAACGTCGACCCAAAGAACGACAGCAGGAAGACGGAGGCCTTGACAGCTCCAGATGTGCAGCCCGCAGCCTGGAGAGTTGCAAAACATAGGATAAGAGCGACGGGCGAGAGCCGTCTCCCTGTGGAGATGGGGATGAAATATCGCGAGTGGAGCGATCCTGGGGAGACCAGTTTCGCTCGTTCGCGACGACCGAGAGACATCGCCCCCAAAATCGAAACGGGAAACCACCAGATCGCAGCCCATCGCGCCACCAAATCCACATCTGCTGCGCCCCCGTCCTCATTCCTTCCCAAACAGAAAACAAAAAAAACCAAACACGCGAGACGCACCTGGTACACCCTCCCCGCATTCTCCTCCTTCACGCCGCGCACGATCGAGCGCATGGCCCATTCGACGCGCTCGCCGTCCTCGAAGCGCACGCCGTCGGTGGACGTGATGGATGTGAAGTCGGCTGTGGCGGGGCGGTGTCAGTAAAGTGCAAGGAGGGAGAGGAAAGGACAAGAAGACCCACCCTCGGCCAACACCTCCGCCGTCTGCCCCGCCATCACGGCGTCGACCTGTGCGCGGCCCGCCTCTGTGCGTGGCATGGTCAGTATCCGCACAAGATTTGAGAGGAAGACCACCTATAAGCGGCCTGACCACCTCGGTCCACGCATCGACCATCCCGTTTAACCTTGTCAGCGCGCCCTCGGCCGCCCACAGCACTGCCAGGCGCGTTCGCCGGCGTGCTCCTCTTCCCAAGCCTTGAGCGCGCTGCTATGCAGTTTTGGCGGGCAGGCCGGCGAACTCGGGCGTGCAACCACCCCGTGCCGAACAGGCCGACGAGCGCTCTTCGTGCCCCGCGCTCCAAAATGGGGTCGAGGACGTCGGGGCGCAGAGAAAACTCGAGGATGCGCGGGACGCGCTGGGCGCACTTGCGGCAGGTGCAGCCGCCGGCGCGCCACGCGCCCTTGGTGAGGGCTTCGTACGCGGAGAAGGGAAGCAGGGCGTGGAAGAGGCCGTGGGCCATCTCAGAGACGATGCGGGCGCGGACCTCGGTGTGGAGGGTGGGGAGGGAGAGGTAGGTGGCGGAGAGGAGGAGGGCGAGGGCGGTGGCGAGGTCGTAGGTGCGGTGGGAGAAGATGAGTGTGCCGGTGTAGAGGAAGCCGAGGGTGAAGTGGAGGGAGGCGGGGGTGAAGGGCGGGGAGGGGAGGGTGAGGGTGAGGACATCGGAGAGGTCTTTGATGGAAGACGTGAGGGACTTGGACGGGGCGGGGGCGGGCCAGGAGACGAGGGCGGTGTGGAAGTAGGGCGAGCGGGAGGCGAGGATGAAGCGGTGCGAGGAGAAGACGGGCATCTGCTTGTCGTGCGCGTCGTCGTCGTCGTCGGCGGCGGTGGACGGCGGGTCGTTGCTTACGGAGCGCGACGCGGACGTCCGAGTACAGCCGCGAGCGCCACATGAACACCAGGTCCTTCCGTAGCTTGTCGATGCGCAGCTCCTCCCCGTCCCAGCGCTTCAGAGTCTTCGCCGCCTTGCTCGTCGAAGAGAAACTCGAACGCCTCGCCGAAGCCCTGGCCAGTGTAGAGATACTCGAGCTCGTTGGAGAAGAGCGCGGGGTTGATGTTTGTTGTGAGGCGCGTGAAGGCCGCCCACGGTCGACGGGGCAGGCGAGGCGCGCCCAAAGGGAGACGGCGACGGCGAGCGGCTGCCGCGGGGGACGTCGAGAGACAGCGCCGACGCCGCCAGCGGCTCCTGCGGGGCGGAACGAGAAATACCGTGTCTGGAACGACGGGGGGTGCGCGGGCATAATACGATTGCTGGCTGCTAGTCAATCCCTGCGCTGTAGTACACCACACAGACCAACCTTTGTGGCCCCAGACCTCCTCGACCTTACCCTCGGTGCGTCCTCGCTGCTCAGCTCCCACACAACGTCCGGGAACCGTTCTTTCGCCTGCTCAAACAGCGCCGCAAGGTCGCGCTGCCATGCACTCGTTGACTCGCGCGTCGCCTCCTGCAGCGACACGGCATGCACAGACGATTCGGCCATGAAAGGGTGGAAACACGAGGGGATTAGGTAACCATCATCTCTTCTTCATCGGGCTACATCCGACCATGGCCAACCTCTTTCGATCTTCCAAGTCTGCGAGCGACTGGTCCGTCAACGAGCTACTCGCATATCGCATTAGCGTCAAGCCAGAAACATTTTTTCGCTTTGGGGCAGATCCATTGCTGGATCACTTGGACCCACAGATCCTCACTGCTCGAGCTGGCGCCGACGGTCCAGAATTGTCTGATTCTACCGCCAGATACCTTGGCTACCTTGATCTCGCGACCCACGCTACACACGACTTCGCTAGAGAAACCCTCCATCTCCTCGGTTCTCCGAGCGCAATCTCATACTTCTACTCGCTACATCATCCCCCTCACCATCTGCGGGCGACACCCAAACAACGGCCCAGACGGACGTATGCCTTCTACATCGCCCAACCCTCGTACTACTCGTCCTTGGTTGCCAACCGCAACGGACGCACAGTCGCAGGTCATTGCACAAGCCATAGCCGCGTTTCAATTCAACAATCGTAGACGTGTGAGCATGGGCTTCCCGCCTCTACCATCCATGACCATTCCTTGTAATCACCATGTCCGGTACACGACCGACCTTTTATCTCGTTCCCGTAACGCTCGAGCTGAGCAACGCTGTGGCAACGGGCCAATACCCTTCCTCCGAGACAGTGGTTTCGATGTGCGTCACCGTCCCGACACCCAGCCGTCGGGCGAGTGACGGAATGGAGGACACTCAGTACCGTCAACTGGCGCTTAAACACTTCCTCGCATTCAAGACGTTGGCCAAGAGTCACTGGAGGAAATTTTCAAGGATCTTCCAGTCAATCCACTGTTTAATGCATTCGAAATTCCTCTGATTGGGTCCTTCATCCAGTGAATTCCAGCGTCGACTAGGGCTGGGTATTAAATGAACCCGTAATTTACATGTAATCTTTGTTCTTTACATCAGACCTCCCTTGTAATAAATGGTAAACTTTGCATAACTATACACAAGAGGTTCCTACATACCTGTCAGTGCATTTTCCGGGCAAAATCATAGGTCCTGGGTCTGATTCAGAGTACCTGGGCATTTGTCCGGGACTCCCGGGCCTCAACCTGAGGCATCGAATTGTTATCGTCGTGACTCAAATGGCACCTGGAATTCTTGGGGGTCACAGACGACACATAGATTTCCCCCCATAAAAATCTGGACTCAAAAGCATGGACAAGGAGCAGTATGACATGCTGCTCGAACTCACAAATGTGTTCCTTCAGCCATTGAGGAATGTCTCGACCACAGAGCTCAGTGAAGGGTTGGGGAACACCTTTGGGGCAATATTGGGACGAGCCACTGGCCAAGCCATTCAGCAACTACTTCAGTGAGGTCCAGAGGTTCGAACTAGCTGTTCGCGATGGAGATCCTAAGGTGTGCCTTCTTCTTCTTTTAATTGTACAGCACCTTTCTTAGTACTCATGCTCTGACAGCCGCTACAATTCCTGGTCAGGGTTTGCAGCAAGAGCCCTATGGAAATCGATGGGCCTGCCTCTCAGCGGCTGACATGCTCTCAAATTCTGCTCTTCAGGCTGCAACCATAAGCATAGAAACTGAACACACAAATCACCGAATCACCAATACTGCTCCTCAAACAAATGCGCACCTTGGCTGAGCCCTCGATGATCTCACTATCCGTCTCCTAATTGAACATGTTGCACCCAACCATAAATTGGTCTATCACTGTGTTGGCTGTCTTACCAACAAAGCAACAGATTGTGTCAATAAGTATGCAATCACCTACATGGTTTGTTGTTTCTCAAAGGCGCAGACTGGACCACCTCGTGTATGCTGCACAGTACTCTACTATCTCAGGATCAACTCGGCGGATTGCCAGGACAGAGCAGTCCGAGACTTTGGCTGTTAAGTAGTTTACAGGAAACTTTATCCAAGCTCAAGAAAGGCTCTGCAAGAAATTTTTGCATGGTCCAGGCATCAACGAGGCCCACTTCCTGCAATACGCCGGAGCAGCAGTGGATGATGACAGATGGTAAAGATGACAGCGAATGTGGGTAAAAATCAGTGCATGTAGTGGTGTTCTTCCTTGCCATGGTTTCACTGCAAGGCTGGGAAGGCTGCTCCTGGAAGCAACCTCTGTGTAGATTTCCAGTGCATGGCCTCTGCAGGCATTGTCCTGCACCCAACCAATTGTCCGTCTATCTGTCTGGGACTCCATCCATCCATCTGTCCGTCTGCTCTGTCCTCGGAAGTGTCAAGAACTTCCATCCGCTCGCACTGGCATGTGCTATGCAATCAGGCCTGGTGTTATATCTGTGCCAACTTGCCCGCCTACAACCCCAATCGGCACTTCATGTCCATTCCCAACCTTGGCCCTTCACCACTACTCCTCTGAGGCTACCTTCCGGTCCACTTGATCCTCAATCCAAGTCCCTTCTGGATTCGGGCTCCAGGTCTAGACCACATCATAGTCGGTGATACTCTGACAATCCAGTCTTCTGGGCCACAGGGGTTTTCACGCAATGAAGGATTACTGAGTGTTTCCCTTTCCATTGATTCCTTTGTTCTTGGTTGATCCCAACCTCCCTCCAGAAATCCTCTAGTACCTCCAGTATTCCTCCAGTCGCATTCTAGGCACCTTTGCCTGTGTCCTGGCTCCAGACTCTGAGCCATCTCCTCCAGCTCACTTCTCCATGGCTGTTTGCTTTCGGGTGACCATTGTGCCATGCCTCTGGGTTCTCTGTATCTTCCTGTCATCGTTCCAGACTTTCCCTCAGCTCTAAACCTTGTCTGCCTCGACCGCCTTGACTGTCTCGGCTCCATCCATCTGGACACGTGATCTATCTGGATAATCTACCAATGTCAGACAACTTGCCTGTATCCCACCAGTTGATCAAGTTAACCACTCTCTTTCCGTTCTGGCTCACTCCGGAACTCCAGGACTCCATCCACCTCCACTCCGGAACTCCATCCTCCTCGGCTCCGTCCTTTCGGACACCTCAGATTCTTTCCCATGGCTCCAGCAATCCTCTGCGTAGGTTGTTCCTTGGTTCATTCATAGCTGCATCCTTTCTGGTTGCTTTCCAGCCATTCCCTCTGGTACGACTCAGCACATCGCTGTACCTCCAGATGTCCTTCCTACTCAGGATCTCCAGAAACTCCACTGTGACTCCATCCTTTTGGATGCCTAGTTCCTTTCCCACGGCTTCGGCAATCCTCTGTCCAGGTCATTCCTCGTTTCATTCATGGCTGCATCCCATCCTTTGTTGCTGCCTTCCTTCCATTCCCTCCAGTACACCTCGGCACATTCATACCTCCAGGATCTCATTCCTATTTGGGTCTGAGACCTCCAGAACTCTCCATCCTACCTTTGGTCCAGTCCCTCGGACTTATCGGACTCCTTCTGGACCTTCCTCAGATCATTCATGATTCATCCTTATTGTTCTTCTGCTTTCCAGCACTCCCATCCAATTTGTAGTTATTGTCTTTCACATGCCCATCTGATCTGATCAGTGATCCTATCATTTCCTCATCATGTGTGTCAGTACTTATTGTTATATCTTACTTCCCTCAGACTTCTCTCCAGATTCATACATACAATAAACTTCCTCCTATATAAGCTAGAGTGTATTGTCCAAGTACCTTAGCTTCAAAATTCGAATGTTTAGTGGGCAGACATTGTGCACAAGTCACTTCCATGGCTTGATTCCTTCTCTGACCAATTCCCTCTGGCCTTCCTCCTCCAGCTTTGACTTCTTCCTCTTATTTGTCATTGCCTCGCCTCCAGTCATCATCTGTCGGTCATCCTCTTGTCTATGGCCTTCCGGATTATGTTCCGGATATCCGGCCTCTCCGGCCCGGACCTCCGTCCTCTGGTTCTCCAGTTCAATCCTCCAGCCTCCAATCTCCAATCTCTGACTTTCCGGACTTCAGCCTCCAGCCTATGGCTTTCATTCCATTTGCTATACCTTCCTGCAGTCGTGCAAACTGGATAGTGGTGTCACACACCTTATCGCCTCTTGTCTCGTGTCGTGTTCACCGAAACCACCGCATTCCATCACATCAATTCCTCTGCCCTATGCCCAGTCTGGATCATTTTCCATTCTGTCCTCAAATTATTTCCTCCTCCAGACCAGGACATAACAGAAGGAGGCTGGATGATCGAACCATAAGGTGGCCAGACAGTCAAACCAGAAGACAGGAGGCTGGATGGTCGAGCCAGAAGGTAAGAGGCTGGACAGTTGAACCAAAAGGAGACTGGACAGTTGAACTAGAAGGTCAGAGGCAGGAGGACCTAGGACCACATGAAGGTGAGAATAATAGAGGTTATTAGCAGCCGGTGTTACTTTGATTTCGTGGAGCCTTACTTAAATTCAAAATAAAAACTGAGTTTTTGTGGAGCCAAGAAGTGAACCGGCATCTTCGGCACAGTCTTCTTTTGGGCTTAAATTAGCGTGTCTCGGTTACCTCCCATGAGTGCCAGACACGTCTTCGGACCACTTCGGACCATAGGCTTTTGGACGCTCTCTTTTCTTGATGCTCTCGACGACGCCGCCACCTTTTCTGGTCGCTTATCGCGCTCCAACGAGCTTTGCATATGTGCTGGGGTGACGTAGATGTGGGGTGTCATGAATCGCCTGGGTTCTACTTTTTCGCGCGACGCGTCCGTATGAATACAGACGTGTCTTAGCGGCACGGGACTCTGACGCCACCACGTGACCTTCTCATGGTTGAAACCCGGCCTGGATTCTAAAGCCGCAGACTCAGGGAGTCTGCGCCACGGGATACAGAAGACGTTAGGGACTAGGAACCCGTACAGACGGACTCTAGTCCCTGGACACACCAAGGACTGACACCGAAGAGTACACAAAGTACAGGAGTGGTTGCAAACCCGATGGGGTTTGAACCACTGGATACGATGACACTTAGGACTAGGAAACCCGAGCATCGGGTCTCCTAGGTCCACCGACGCCACGGAAACCAACACAGAGGAGTCCGGGAGCATCAGCATTAATGCTCCTTAATGTTACGATGCAGGAACTGATGCGATTGACCGCGATCGCTTTAATTTATTAGAAGCCTATATAAGCACGGTAGAATCTCCATGTACAGTAGATTCTACCTCATCTAATCTCAGGCTTCTACCTTGGCTTGACATAAGCATTGTCTCCACCCTGCCCCGCTTCCCTCGCACCGTACTACGGGTTGTATACCTGAGTGGATATCACACCCTCTTCGACTCGTTCCGGGTTCCGCCTCGCATCCCGACCTACGACATACAGTGTACCCCCACTCCTTGAGACAACCCGGTCCTTGCGACACCCTTTATAATATTATACCATTTGTTCGGACGTCCAACCAGTGTTTTAAAATATGTATTATTGTGGATTAACTTGCCTACATACTAAGAACCGTCATAAATGAAGTGCAGAAGCTCAGGGAGGCGACATCAATCTGTATTTATCGATGTTTTTTGACCCCCGCTCCTTGTGTCACGATCAATTTGTATATTACGGGCTCAGTTCTCAATGGATTCCCCTGAATCAGAGGTGGGTTGTAGCCAGGAAGCATCCGACATTCCATGCTCAAATAGTCTGGTAAAATACGTGCACAATCACAAGATATGGGGCAAATACAAGTTGTTGTCTCAAGGAGTGGGGGTACACTGTACGGCCTCCTAGGGAGGACGCCGTACGACTGGTCCTACTGCTCGGGGAACACACGAGCTACTAGCGTCTATCGGGTTATCCTGGTTGGGGTTCTCGTCGGGTTACTCGCTGTTTAGCTGACCCAGAGGCGTTGCTGACATGGGGCTGCATGTCATAGCTCTCCACTGGAGGCTGTAAAAACCAGGTGCGTTAGCTGTTCTCCAAACCACAAAACACCTCTAAGATGTCCGAAAGCTTCGTCTCCAGCACCTGGGAACAATTTCTCAACCTCCCCAACGCTCCCGTCGACGATTTCAATCGCGAGTTAGCCGGATACACGTTCGAAACCCATGGCACTGGCGATGACTTGGAGGTGGAGGCTTTCCCTCCACCCGATCGTCTCATGAGCACTCCCCTTGCATCCTCACGCGACTCCGGTCTTTCCCATCCCTTCGTGACCTCTCTACTGTTCCCCACCCATCTGCTACACCAACACTTTCGGTCATGGGCCCTCCGCAGACCCCGATCCCTTTGTGCATCGTCCTCAAAGATTTAAACACGTTCCCGCCCTTTGGTGTCAACACCTTGCCGTTTGAACATCCACCTGCACGCGCCGACAAGTTCCGCGTCGCTACAGACACAAATTTAGCAACGATGACGAGAGAAACGAGCATTTGTGGCTCAGAACGGGCCCACAAAGGTGCGTGTTCTACGCAGTCTTACCTCTCTTTTGCTAAACACTACCTTAAGGCGAAGCGACCAGTTGGAAGGCCCAAGAAGCAAAAGGAGGATATTCCTTCAGCTTCTCCGGCCAACGGCGGGGCTTCCACCCAGGTGCAGTACACCGGTGACGACCTCATTCTCCTTACTCGCGAGGTGGTGAATGTTAACGTTCATCGCGGCGTATGGTCAGAAGGGTGCCTCGTGGCAGCAGATTGTCGATAATCTTGAAGAGCGCGGCTTCGCCACAAAATCACGGCGGCGAACGTGCAGCATAAGGCAGAGGCCCTCATCTTATAAAAGGTGCGTGCTCATTGTTTCATTTGTTTCATGCTTTGCCTTGATGCTTTTCATCGAGGACCCCAATGGCAAGAACAAGAATTTAGCCAAAGTCGTTGGGGAAGGTACTTCCGCAAGCATCATCATTGGTGGCTTCTCGAGTGCATGGAGACCCAGTACGATGAGTCCAAGGACAAGAGTGATGACACTAAGGCAAAGTTGAAGGCGGTGCGTGCACTGCATTCCTTGCACTGACTCCCACTAACTATTCTCTTCAGAAACAGGATGCCGATCGCGAGGGCGGTGAGGCCATTCACCACGCCTTCATGTAGACGATGCGCAAGCGTGCGCACTCTCCCAGCACCTCCTGCGAAGAGGACGAGAGTACTGACGTGGAGGAGTCCACTGTGGACAAGTCCGCCGGCTCCCGCGCAGCCTCTGAGGCGCCAACCAAGCCTGTCTTGAACACAGTTTCAGCGTCTTCATTGCTCGACATCCTCAATTCCGATGACGAGAAGGCCAAGGCAAAGAAGAAGTCGAAGCACCGTCGTACAATGGATCACTACACATCTTCCCTCACTGGCACTGACAAACTCACCACACTCTTGAAGGAGGAGAGCACACCGTGCTGCTCACGTGCCCGGATGGCAGCGACTTTCGAGACGTTCGTCGAGGACGCGTGTGAGCAGAAGAAGGAGGTAACTTCTCTTCTTTGTGATCTCGTTAACATCGCCGAGAAGGAACTTTAAATATTTAACATATGTATCCGTTTACCTCCATGCCTCTCATGTACGAGTAGCTCACAAATAAATCAATTCGAGATGGCCTACATGCTCCTAGGTATGAAAGTAGTCCTCAAGTAACGGGGGTTCACAATCAAAGTACGTAGCGTCTGGTTGGGGCGTAGGCAATTGAGCGCGTTTGTAAGAAGAACGGCGACTCAATAATATCTGCTGATAGGTGAAGAATAAACGCGCTGCTTCCACCATGCGTTAAGAAACGGCCATTGACACACTATATCCCCGAATCCATGCTCAACCTCGATGCGGACAGCGGCCATTGCAGCATTCCAGGCAGCCTCGTCTTCTGTTCATTCCCCGGGCCCAGAAAATGGGCTCAAAATGAGCGGTGAAACACTGTATGCAGGATCGCCAAACAACTGAAAGTAGCGATCTGTGACTGGGGTGTTCTGGTCGGCTCCGGGTTGCAACGTGAATTCGGCGCACTTCCCCAATAGCTTCGATTCGGCGAGTAGATGGGTGTCGTTTCGGAGGCCTTCGACAGGCCCAAATAAATGGCCGGTCATACCGTCGGGGAGTTTCACAGCCTGGAATTTATTTGCGTGGACCTTCTTGTGACCGTTGTATGCCTGTGCTGCCACCAAGACGGCTGGCACATGCACTGTATGGTACAGTCGATGAATCCCCAAATGTGCCAAGAGGGGCTCCTGCTGCATAAATCGCGTCTGCATAAATCTGCATTCGCGTGCGGGTGAGGAGGCCGTTTGTGTCGAAGTCGAGAAGTGGGACCATTTGTTGTCCAGAAATTCCGTGAGTTCGTTAACCAGCTCTGATATGGCGGACTGCGAGCGGTTGTACTGTATCGATAGGTCAAATTGGTCCCCTGCAGACCTGAAGCGAGCAAGGAGGATGCAGAGGGCTTCAATGCGAGGGAAGACTGAGCGGTTCTGGGTGCGAATCACCTCCGGGATGCCCATCACAACAGCAAGATCGTGTATCTCTTCTGGAAAGAAACTCGAATAGACTTCAGCGCATACATCACTTTGCGACAACGGTCACGCACCGGAATCTATATAAATACTCCCTCCTGCTGATACTATTTAACCAATCCCACATTATACGTGTTCCAGCGACAGCAGGACGCGCCATCTTGCGTCGAGTCGTGTCAAGTGACAACGACCTGAAGTGGTCTGCGAGTTCAAGCCAGGGAAGGTCGGGGTTTGTCGGTAGACTTCGAAGAGCTCTATTTCCAGGTTTAAGAGGGCGATGGCGGCGCCAAACAGTCTACGCAGAGTCCGCAGGATCATGGTGAAAGTGAGATGCGTTGTTGTGCTGTATTGTTCCAAAGCACCACATCGTCCCAATTTGGTCTGACCTCCATCGCATCATCGAGTGGGGCGGTTGACTTTAAGCGAAATTACTCTAAGCAATTATTTTCTTGTCTTAGAAAGTAGTTTCTTGGGGGCTGCTAATAACCTCTAATGAAGTGGAATAGAATCCTGAGAACTCTGGGCAGAGGTCCAGGCCAGAGAGGCCGGAACTGGAGGCCAGAGATATCTGGACCATCATCTGGAACAAGAGGATGACCGACTGTTATATCCCATCCCAACCTTGGTCCAACCCCGGACCTATCCATCTCCCTCCGCCAACTCCGGACTTCCGGTCCCTTGGAGTTTTGCTCCGGAGTTCACTGGACTTCAACTCTGTCCTCTAGACTCACATGGGTTTTTACGCTGAAACACTGTAACAAGACCGCGCGGCATCTAGTGCTATTTCACGATTTCCTAGGACCAGTATTTATACAATGGGAAAGTTAGCACTTCTGTGTTATTACTAGCACTCAGGACTCTGGCTAGGTGATATAAAGGAGAACTGGAGTGAGCCCAAGCTGCCAGTTGTAGCACCAGATATGACCAGTGTAACGCTAGTATGGTCTAGAGGCACGAACCACGGGGAATAACAATAAGCCTAAACAGTCAAGGTGCTAGCACCTAGGAAGCGAGACAGGAGAGTGGTACTGTGAGCACACTAGTGGATGGTGCAAACAGTGAGTCTGGAATCGGAAGGGTGATAAACCACGCACTAGCAGCCTTCTAACAAGGGTGTTAGTATGCGGTACCCAACTAGTGATGACCCGAGACCTGAAACACAGATGCGAGCACGTGACTGTCACGATGCAGTTGCGAGTCACAAACAGAGACAAGTAGACCAGTGAGGAATAGCTAGCAGGCTATTGGTAAGGATGTGTGGGTCATCACATGCAGCAATGGATAAATGGACTGCTAGCCGGTGCTCTGACCTGTGCTAGATGACTCCAGGCGGTGGATTCAACTCTGTTTCATCAGGATAGAGGTTCCGGCAGCAGATAGCAGGCTGAGGAATCACTCACAGTACCCATAAATGGACGCTAGCAGATCAGTGTGGCTGTTCTGCTTGGCATAGACCCATATAAAACCAAACGGCAGCCGTTTCATTGGCTGTTGTATCATCACATCATTTTCACTCATTTATATTATTCATTCTGTTTATCACATGTATCATGGACCTCAGTAGTATAAAGGGAGCACAGAGCAGGCTAGAACCTCAGATTATTACACCCCGACTTTGTAAAGTTGGTGCAGGTGGTCTCAGGTTGCTAGTGGAGATTGTAAACACTTCACAAGTAGTAGCTTTATTGAATCAATACTGTTGACTCTGGACACGTCGAGATCTTAAGTTGAGGTTCTAGTTGTTGACTGAGGAGTCTCACATATAAAACCAAGGGTGTTCTCTTGAGAACCAGCTAGCAGTTGCGCTAGCAGCTTTGCCTTCACCCCATATATATTGTCATAGTGTGTTGGATGCCTGCTAGGTAGTTGTGTGTTGGACTCGAGCCACTAAGAAGAAGACGGACTAGGTGCCCCCACCTTAGACCGACTGTAACTTGTCAGTTACTTGCCTTCACCCCGATATTGACGGAAGTGCTGTCGTAGTGTGTTGGGTGCTAGCTGGACTTATAGTGTCTATTGCCAATACAAAGTGGAAATGTTCCTGTTCTTGGTTAAGGAATAGGTCAGGCTTAAGGACTGCCTTGTCGCTTGAGGATTGAAGTCCCTTGTTGTTAGCTCAATAGTCTTTGGGTATCCCATGCGAGGATTTTCACAAACCTACATACTCTGCCCTGGTGCTAGCGATCCAGTCACCTTGTATCCAACCCATAAACCCCTGCCCATCCCAGGTGCTAGCGGTATTGTTGTTGGCAGCTGTGTAGTGCTAGCATGTTGTTGAACGGCTTTTTGAATCTAGCAGTCGAATTGTGTTTGTTCCAAACCTGTGGTCGCATACTACGGCCTGGACCCGAACTCACAAAGAGAAGCACTTACATCTTTGGAGGAATAGATTGTTGTAGTGGTTGTTTTGTACAAACCCGAATCTAAGCTATTTCTAGTTATATAACAAGTACATCGTTTCAACACAACACTGCCTTTCTGAGGATAGGGCCGTAGCTCTTGCACATACATTCGAGTATTTTGAAGGAAGAGGGTGGAGCTGGCATATATGGGCTTGCAGATCTCAAATGGTGGGGTCTGCAGAGGATTTGAGTTTGGCAGAGAAGATAGTCTAGCAGCAGAGAAAAAAGGGAGACATGGGGTGCATGGACAATATGGATGTAGATGAGTAAAAAAAACTTGGATTTGTTTGCAAATTTTTCTGTCTCTTTTACTGCTACAAGAGCTTCAAAGGAGAGATTCTTGTTCCAAGAGAGCTTCTCTGCCAGATTGTCATTATTTTCAGGATCTCTTGTCACAATGGCAAACAGTTACATTCACAACAGTTACAACATGAGAATTCATCTTTACAGCAGTTTGTGGAACTTAGGGCGCAGCCTGTTTTTCTTTTTTCAATGCATTGCATCGGATGGCTCTCCTGGATCAATTCTTAGCCATTTTCGCTGAGGGTATGCTCATTATGTTGGCATTGAAAATCCAGAGGGCATGGCCTCCTCGGATTTTCTGATGGCCAATCAAATTACTTGATTGGGAAAATATCTGTGTTTTGAGTAGGATGGTTGTAGCATTAGCTATCACTGTTTGATTGGCCCAATTTTTGGATACGATGGAACTTAAAGTTGTACCAGAGGGCACCAAACACCGGCATTTTTTATATGACTTGTATTTGGCTCAAGAGTTTGAAAAGACAATTTGGTGTTGTAATATAGACTGCACTGATGTATCGGTCACATTGAAAA
>JARKIC010002925.1:0-41804 GCA_029378375.1 Mycena olivaceomarginata
CCAACATTGAGACCCGAACCTTTATTTCCTCTAAGAATGCATTTTGTGTGATTTCACCACCAATAAATTATGAATGGGTGCATTTCTGTTCCAGAGAAGTCCTGACACTGCATCAGAAAAGGCTCAAATACTTACACGAAGTTCAAGTCCAACCACGCGCACATAATTCATGAATTCAGCCGTGGGATCTGTTCTTCTTTCCAAATGCGGACGCTATTCGCTGTCAATCAGTGGCTATGTAACATCTTTTCTCTTGCTCCACCTACCATCTCCCGGCCACCTCTCGCTCAGTACTTTCCGTTTTCGTGCGACGCTAGCGCCGGTCGACTGCTGCCTTCAACGACGCCTCTTTCTGCGAGATTTAGCACCGATTTCGCCGTCAATCCATCGGCAGAATCTATCACGCATTTCGAGTGGCTACGCACCTCTGCACTCGCAGCGTCGGTTTCTGGCGCTTTTCTCTCGCCGATTTCACTGCCCAGACGTCTCAGAAACGTCTTCGCTTGCATGGGGGCTATTGAAGCTGGATCTGCGGTGAGTCATTTTTTCTGGGTTGGCGGGAGGGAGGGCTGGCACGCCCACCCCTTTATCACCAGCTCACGGTGGCCGAGGCCCCAGCTCTGAAGGCTACTGCTGTGCTGCGCAACTTCCGTGGCTTTCGCAGACGGGCGCCGAGGATGGGTACGGCGTGGGGTTGTGCACACGGCTGCGAAGCAGCAGCGTCGTTGCCCGCGAGCGGTGGTACGAGCTGCGCGTTCCCTACACATTTCCTCCGCGCTACAGAACGCGGGCCCACTCCGCTGCGGCGGGAACGTGCGCGCACATTTGTGCGCACCCACTCTCCAAATCACAGCTGCCGCCCTGAACCGCATTCCTGCAGCGCGCTGAATCTCGTTTCTGCAGTGCCCGCCGCCCACCCGTTCCGCCGTGCCGGTCGCTGTGCAGGCTCCACGTCGCTCCCCGCCCCTGCATGCCGCCCAACTCCTGCTCTAGAGCAGGGCGGCGGTGTGTGCGGCAACGGAATCGGACGCAGGGCGTCGCAGAGCGGGGCCCGCTCCCCACCGCTCCCTCATGGTGCCCAACTCCCCCATTAGAGCAGGGCAGCGGTGCGGGCGGCGGGGGGCGAGAGGGCGGGATCCCCGTTGCGGGTGGTGCCTCGCCGCGCGGGCTCGGCTGACCTTGTGGTGGGCTCAGGCCGCACGCGCGCACCCCGCCAGCCCTCATCGCTCCGCCCGCCCGCCCGCCTGCCCGCCCGCCTTGCTGCGCGCGAACCCCTGATTTCGAAAATGCGCGCGCGAGGATTTAGCATGCGGATGGTTGGAGGTATACCAGCGGGGAGGGAGGGGTGGCGGAGATCGTGGGCGTACGGTATTACCCGCATCGCTGCGCGCGCCCCCGATTTCGAAAACGCGGGCGGGAACGGCGGGTGGAAACGGCGGGCGGGACACGTGGGCACGAAGATTTGGCATGCAGGAGGGATAGAGGTTACCCAGCAGGGCGGGAGGGGTGGTGCAGAGCGTGGGCGTACGGGATCTACCCGCCTCGCTGCGCGCCGCGCCCCCGATTTCGAAAATGCGGGTGGGAACGGCGGGTGGAAACGGCGGGCGGGACGCGTGCGCGCGAAGATTTAGCATGTAGGAGGAATGGGGGCTTTCCAGCAGGGCGGGAGGGGTGGTGAAGAGCGCGGGCGTACGGGATTTTGCGATTTGTTCTTTTATTTCTCGATTAGGCTATATCTACCGAGATGCCGGCGAGTCCGTGCAACTCGGAATTGATCCAATAAATTGCCGTATGGCCGGTGAAGCAAGTATTGATGGCTACGACAGCGCCGGAATGCCGCCCATAAGCCCCACGACCCGTCGGAACCCTTTTATGGCTACCCCAGAAACTTCGCGAAGCACTCTTGGGGTATACCCGGGACACTTCGCGAAGTTCCTATATGCTCAGGTGCACCAAGTATCGCTCCAGGCTCGACCCGAAGATCAACGTCGCGATCACGATGTCTGGGACCGCCCCCGACCTCACCGACTACGACGGCTGGCGCGCGCGCGCTTTCCGCCAGTATGAGGCATTTGGCCGAGCCGGATCCGGAAACCCTCCGGTTCGGCTCCCGGCCGCTTTACCTCGGCCGCGTGGAACGGGAATCCTCCCGGTTGCGCCCCCCTGCACGCGCTACGGTCTTGTTCGCCCCGGCTCCCGGACCCGCACTTCCAGCGGTCATTCCAATGGACGTTGACCGGACCCGAGCGCGCGCTTTCCCACGCTCTTGTTTCCGGTGCGGTGCGGCCGGACACATCGCCCAGGACTGCCCGGTTACATCCGACGTCCGGCACGCGGACGTTCTCGACGAGGTCGTTCGTCAACTCGGGGACGACCTCCTCGACGAGCTGTTCGCCCGGCTCTCCACCTCTGCCTCGCTTCCGGCCGAGTCGGCGGACGGAGATGAGATGGAACTGGCGGGTTTTCCCCGCCCGGCCGAGTGAGCGGTGCGCCCTCGGTCGCGTCCCCTAATCGCTACGCCCTCCTGTATTCAGATAATGCCAATACATTTGAGTCCGAGGTAGTAGCGAGAGGCGCACCCCCCGCCCCCGTCTCCGTCCGAGTGACCGAGACTCTTCCTTCCGTCCTGGAGACGGAAACCCGCATTGCCCCCCGAGCCGGGAACAAGGGCAGTGACGGAGGCCCCTGTCCCCGAGCCGGGAACGAGGACAGGCTCGCTTCGGCGCGTTCATCGCCCGAAGTGGGAACGGCGACTTCCCCGGCAGTACGTCATCAACTCTGTCAAAGGCCGAAACTCCTTGCACATCTTGGACCTGCAGTCTGTCGAGACCGCCGCCCGGATGTCGGTGAAGGCTCTGGTCGACTGTGGAGCGACCGGAGACTTCATCGACTCGGAGTATGTCATCTCCCGCAACCTTCCGGTCCGGCCCCTTTCGCAGCCCATCCCGGTTCTCAACGTGGACGGCAGCCCGAACCAAGCAGGCGGCATCACCGGCGTAGTCAATATGGTGGTCAACTACAAAGGGCACTCCGAGCGTATCCAGCTCGCCGTAACTCGGCTCGGGAAACAGCACATCATCCTCGGTTATTCCTGGCTCCAGAAACATAATCCGGAGATCAACTAGGAGACCAAGGAGGTTCGTATGACGCGCTGCCCGACTGGATGCCGCACCTGCCGGGAGGAGCTACAAGCTGTCCAGAAGAACGAGAAGCTTGCCGCCTCGATCCTCCGACAGCTGCGTGAGGGTCCAACCCTGTCCATCTGCGCCGTCGACTCGGAAGAGTGGACCGGAGACGATGGGGACAAACCGGCCGACGACGATGACCTCCCGGACCTCACTCCGGATTCGGAGAACGATGACGATGACGACGACGAGCTCGAGGAGGGCGATCACATCCTCTACACTGTGTTCGCCCCGGCCGAAGAGATCCGTGCAGGAAGCACCGTCTCGCAACGTCTCGCAGAGGCTCACGTGCGGAATTCTGCACCGGCCGGAACCGAGGTTCCGCCCTGGGCCGCGGATTTCTCGGACGTCTTCGCCCGGGAGTCCTTTGACTCTCTCCCGGACAGGCGGACGTGGGATCACGCCATCGAACTCATCCCGGATGCGAAACCGGCCAATTGTAAGGTCTACCCGATCTCTCCGCTCGAACAGAAGGAGCTCGATGCCTTCATTTCGGAGGGATTGACTACCGGCCGCATCCGCCCGTCAAAGTCTCCGATGGCGTCCCCGGTCTTCTTCGTCAAGAAGAAGGACGGTGCCCTTTGGTTTGTCCAGGACTACCGGGCGCTCAACGCGATGACCGTGAAAAACTGGTACCCGCTCCCTTTAATCAACGACCTTATTAACCGGTTAAAAGGAGCCCGGTTCTTCACGAAACTCGACGTCCGGTGGGGCTTCAACAACGTCCGGATCCGGGAAGGTGACGAATGGAAGGCCGCGTTCCGTACGAACCAGGGGCTCTTTGAGCTGCTGGTGATGTACTTTGGCCTTACCAACTCCCCGGCCACATTCCAGACGATGATGAACGACATCTTCCAGGACCTGATTCTGTCTGGAGATGTCATGGTCTACCTGGACGACATCCTCATCGCGCACTCCAACCTCGCCCGTCACCGCGAAATCGTCCGAGAGGTGCTCCGCCGGCTCCGGGAACACCACCTTTTCCTTCGGCCGGAAAAGTGCGAGTTCGAGAAGTCCACGATCGAGTACCTCGGCGTCATCATCTCCCACAACCACGTCGAGATGGACCCTGTCAAGGTCGCCGGCGTCGCCACCTGGCCCGAGCCCGAGAACAAGAAGGACGTGCAGCAGTTCCTCGGCTTCACGAACTTCTACCGGAGGTTTATCCGGGCATTCTCGGACATCGCCCGGCCGCTTTTCGACCTGACGAAAAAGGGCGTGGCCTGGACCTGGACCGCTGCCTCAGCTGCCGCGTTCCAAGCCCTCAAGGACGCGGTGACTGCAGAGCCCGTCTTGGTCCTCCTGGACGAATCTCAGCCGTACCGGTTAGAAGCGGACAGTTCGGATCGGGCGACCGGAGCCGTCCTATCGCAACAGGACGCGGATGGAAAGTGGCGCCCCGTCGCCTTCTACTCCAAGAGCTTGAACGATGTCCAACGGAACTACGTGATCCACGACAAGGAGATGCTTGCGATTGTCCGAGCCCTAGAGGAGTGGCGGCACTTCCTCGAAGGCGCGCAGCACCCAGTCGAGATCTGGACGGACCACAAGAACTTGGAGTACTTCCAGAAGTCGCAGAACCTAAACCGGCGGCAGGCCAGGTGGTCCCTGTACCTGTCCCGGTTCGACTTCGCCCTGTTCCACCAGCCGGGTCGCCTCATGGGTCGCCCGGATGCGCTCTCCCGCCGCCCGGACCACGGCGCCGGATCCGAGAACTCGGACGTTACGCTCCTTCGGCCGGAGCTTTTCCGGATCCGGACGATGGAGGGGATCGTGGTTGACGGACCCGAAGTCCCCCTCCTGCGCGATGTTCGGAAGGTGTTTGCGACCGAGCCGGAACTCGAGGATCCCGTTGCGCTTGTCGCCCGGGAGCTTCTCAAGAACCGGAAGGCCCCTTCTCCCCACTCGGCCGAATGGCAGATCTCGGACGGATTGCTCCTGTTTCGCGGTAAGATCGTCGTGCCGCGGAACAAGGACCTCCGCCGGCGGATTATGGAGCAGCACCATGACACGTGGGTCGCCGGACACGCTGGCCGCTTCAAAACGTTGGAGTTAATCTCCCGGAACTACTGGTGGCCCCAGTTGTCCCGACACGTCGGTCAATACATCGGAACCTGCGACGCATGTAACCGGACGAAGGCGCTTCGGCGACTGCCCCATGGTGAGCTCCATCTGACCGAGATTCCGGCCGAGCGCTGGGACACCGTCTCGGTGGACTTCATAGTCGAGCTTCCGGAGGCACACGGGTTCGATGTGGTCATGGTTGTTGTCGACGTCCTTGGTAAGCGGGCCCACTTCAACGAGTGCCACACCAGCCTCGGAGCAGTCGGAGCCGCCCGGTTATATTACCGGAACGTGTGGAGGCACCATGGAACCCCCCGGAAGTACATCTCCGACCGGGGTCCGCAGTTCATCGCTGAGTTCACCCGGGAACTGTGGCGCCTCATCGGTATTGAACCCGCTACCTCCACCGCTTACCACCCGCAGACCGATGGTCAGACCGAACGCGTCAACCAGGAGCTCGAACAGTTTGTCCGTATCTTCACGAGCTACAAACAGGACGACTGGGATGAGCTCCTACCGGCGGCCGAATTCGCCTACAACAACCATGTCCACTCCTCGACGCAGCAGGTGCCGTTTATGACGGACACCGGCCGGCTCCCTCGGATGGGTTTTCGAGCCCAACGGCATGCGCTCGGCTGACGAATCGGTCAACGAGTTCCGTGACCGAATCGCTGCTGGAGTGTCCGAAGCCAAGGCCGCGCTCGTCAAAGCCAAAGACGAGTTCAAGCTGTACTACGATCGCCGGCGCGTACCCGCACCGGAGATCAAGGTAGGCGACCGAGTCTGGGTGGATGCGTCTGACATCAAAACGATGCGCCCGTCTCCCAAGTTCTCGGATAAGCGGCTCAGACCCTTCAAGGTCGTACAGGTTGTGGGAAAAGGCGCGTACAAGCTCGAGCTCCCTCCACGGTACTCCCAGCTCCACCCGGTCTTCCCGGTGGTGAAACTCGAGCTTGCGAAGCCGGACCCGTTCCCCGGGCACCCCCGGAACAATGAGCCCCCACCTATCCTCCGGACGGATGGAGACGAGAGGTGGGAGATCGACGAGATCCTCGAAGCATGGGTCCGGTACGGCAGCCTCTGGTACATGGTGCGCTGGAAAGGTTATGGTCCGGAGCACAATAAGTGGGTAAAGCACTCTGACGTCTTCGCCAAGGACGCCATCGATGCCTACTATCGCTGCTACCCCAACGCTCCTCGCCGGATAGCCTCGGCCGCTTTCGACTCGCTGTCCTTCCGGAGGCGTGATAGGACCATCCGCTTTATACGTCGAGACACCGTATTCCAAGGGGGGGGTGATGTCAGGGGAACCCCCGCTTCGGACGGTTTTCCATCCGGACCCAATCCAGATGCTCCGGATGCTTCGGGCGCTTCTCCGGATAGTTTTCCGCCCGGCGCTCCGGACACTTCTGCGCCCTTCTATCCGACCGCCAAACCACCCGGGACATCTGTCCGCTCTCGTTGGCACGTGCTGTGCGATCAGGCCCGCGATCATTGTAGATACCTCCGGACACGTGCTACTGGGTAGTTACCAACTAGTATATAAGGTTTCGCCTAGCGTGGGAATCCTCATCCTTTCTTCTCTTCGGATTCCCCCGCTAGGTGCGTAGTATTTCCGCTCCTGTATTTTAGTACCTATATTTATACTTCGGATTCCCCCGCTAGTTTCTGCGCCCTGCGCCGAGCTTAAGGTTGCCCTTACATGCACCCAGAGCCTTCGTAATTTGATTCTTGTATGCACACTCGTTGTATCTTCATACGAACTATGTAGGCTGACTGCTGCTGCGGAAAACTAGAAACTTGATTCATCTGAACTCGGAAACGTTGTGTGTACCGTTGTATGCGGTCCAGACATGTTATTGCTATTTACCCCTCCACTGGAAGCACTCCCCACACATGAGCACAATACAGTGAATTGAAGAACACCTTTGCGACTTTGATCTGGCTGTCGGCAGGGTCGTCTATGACATGGAAGAGCCACATGTACTGGTTCTTGTATTTTCCAGCTCTGTTCAGCAAGCCCCATCACCCATCAGGAAGAGTTACGTGGCTTCATGGCTGTATCACTGTGCTGTAGACAGCAGCGACTACGGTGTGCCATGTCATGCCAAGGAACTGTGCACAGGTTAGCTGTTCCAGCACAAATGAAAAGGCAGTGGAGCACAGAAGAAGTCGATTGAAGAACAAGAACAGAGGAAAACAAAAGGAGAAAGGTTACATGGGGATAGTATAGCACAGCCGAACAAGCCAACATTGAGCCAAGAACAAGTAAAATCTTGAATCACTGCACTTCCCTGTCAATAGACACCAAAAGACAGCCACGGGGGGGGGGTGTCTGGGGCCCCTTATTTCACTTTTTGGACAAAGTTTCTAAACACTTTGCACACATTTAAATAAATAAAAAAGTTTTTTTGGGTGCCTTGTGCCAAATTTTGGCATGCTTGAAGTTGATTGAGGTAGAAGAGGATTCCCAGAACTGGTGTGGTATTGCCGATACCTTCAGTGGGAGCGTCTGTCGACCTGATATCCATGGGCAAAGAGGTTGTGGAAACTTGGACAGCGTGGACCATCATTATCCGATTCGGCTGTGGCGGTGCTCGGCTAAGCTCGGCTAAGGGTCTTCCTGCACCACTTTTCCGACCCTGTATGGAAAATTCAAGGGTGGGTGACCCTTGATGGACACCTTTACTATTTAGCTCGAGGATCCAGACCTGTGCCGGGTGCAGACACGGCCGCAGCTCTGTGTATCAAGACCTGCGGATCTCTCGTGATAGTAGTCACTTTGAATCTAGATGACTCAATGTCCTGCCCCTGGTGCTCACACTGAAGTTCTATCCTTCGTATTCGTACACGGTTGATAATATTCAACCTCAAAGCCCAAAAGCTGTCAGTGACGTCTCCTAGTATTTGCTACTTGAATCATTTCGCGCTCCTCCCTTCCGAAATAGTCTTTCGCCCAGCTAGTAATCGAGCTAATGTAGCACGGTTCCAACAATAGAAAGGCACACGCTAGGTGATTTATTCTTCCACATCGTTCATCATTCATCCCCTTAAATGCTATCTCCAGATTGTGGCTCTTTAAATATCCTCGATTTCAACTCAGGTTGCTTCCGCTGCTTCCATATTTTGGGATGGAAATACACAGGACCGGGATTATAAGGTCTCTGTATGAATCTGTGTTTGCTCTAAACTGGCCTGATCCTTACTGAATTCTCGGGGCACCCGAATACTGATGTACGAAATATTAGACGCTGACTGATACACTCATCAGCAACCCTTGATGTAAACTCCCTGAGTATATCGGTACAGTGTCTGCTTGTTCCTTATTGGGACCTCCGCAGTAATTCTTCCTTCTTTCAGTCCTTCCATGTGACAACACTTATGGCAACATCACACATCGAGGAGGACGAACAGGTACTTATACTTTCGCTGACACGTTACGGTGTCAACCCCCCCTGCTTTCTTCTTTCTTTCTTGATATGTATTTAGATCCCAAGTACAACTCAATCCCTCTCCTCCAACAGTCTACCACTTCATCTGAAGATCCCTTGTCGGCGCCATCTAATCCTATCAAATCTGAGGCCAGGGAGAGCACCGTTCGTCCTCGAAGCGGCGTGTACGTCTACCAACCTCCTTAATTTGTCTCTTCCTCCTAACGCCAAATTTCAAGGATCGGATTTATTCAAGGCTTTGGGGATGGCAATAATCGTCATCTCATGCCAGTTATGGCTACAGACCCTTACTTGGGGATTTGTTGCGGTTCTTTCATCGCGTGGAGTCATTTTGCTACCGCATGTAAGCGCTGTATGGGTGGCGAACCATCCACGTCCAGTCACTCTCGTCTCTACACTGATGTCCACGGCTTTCGCGGCTGGCTCTTCTCAGTACGCCGAGCCTACCGAAACATCTGTTAATTCCACTGACTCCTTTCCTACAAGTCTATTTTCCGTTGGGCTCCGTCGTGCAATTGCTTTCAGTTTGACCCAGCCCATGACACTCGGGACCCTGTCCTCAACAATCAGCCTCGCCTCACGTGGACTCATACTCACGCGCCGACACTGGAAGTGGAGCTTGGTTTCCATTGCCCTAATCCTCTTGACGGGAATTCAAACATCCGGGTGTGTGCTGAGTCTCTACACACTGGGATTTGCCTTATCCATGCACCTAGCTGGACTACTTTGATCCATCCTGTTCCCGTTGTGATTGAGGAACCCCTTCGCGGCACCGAGCTTGATCTTGCGAGCTCGGCGCTTGGTACTCTCCAAGAGAGCGGCGACCCCGGGGTCAAATACTGCATCCATGCAACCAGTGAATTGTGCATCGCTCGCTGATTTGAATTCCCACTCAGTAACTTCATGCAGGCCAACTTCCCTTATTCACTGTTGGAAATACGGACAGCGGACATGCAACTATCAAGGCAAGCATAGGAATGCCGGCATCGTTGGACTTTTTGGACCAGACATTCAATGTTTCGACCGGTTCAAGCGTTTTCTATTCTAGCTGCCATATGTTCGCTAACCGCTCTTAGGCGGGATCCTACCGGCGACGTTCGACGATGTGGTGCTTTTTGACGAACCGACCAAGATTCTCGCAACGCTACAGAATATCTCTGACCTTATCATTGGACTGTCGTCGAATTATTCAGTGACCCAGCAAGGTGTGTGCTACCTACTCCGGTTAAGTTAAGAGCCGTCAGAAACCTAACTTCCGGAGAAGGTTTCAGTGCCGATGTTTCGTGCAGATCACAGAATCTGAGCAACAGTACCAGGCCGTCCCTAGTAATCTCTAGCCATTCTGAAGACTGGCATTATCCTATTGGAATGCAAGTAAATTTCACCCGGACAATAACGTGGTTAGGCGTTTCATCCAACTGCAGCCTTCTAGACCCCGACTCAAGGGGTAAGCTATATCGATAATTTTGGCGTGTACTAATTTGTTGCGAAAGTGAACACTCAATGGACAATCGCCGGAGGACCGGACTATGTTCTCATGGTTGCTTGTCCGGAATTGACTACAAAAATTACAGTGCGCTTATGCCATGGCGTTTGCTATTCATATTTATCAATGATTTGATATATAGCCCTCATTTTTGCAGCTTCTGGCAAATATGAGTTCATGAACGCTACTGTCTGCACACTTGCCCCGAAACTTACCACGGTCACTGCATACTACTCGAATGTAAATTCTTCTTCGCAAACCATCAGCACCACGATACACGCGTCGCAGGCCCGTGGGTCTTGACAGTCCTGCTGCGTTATCCGCCATTAGCACCTTGTCGGACGCGGTTTTTCTTGCGCAGGGGGCGGAGCGTAGCATATTAGGCGATGAACTATACTCGCTCAAGGTCAAAGGTAATACCACAGAAGACATGCTCGGGAATATTGTATGCACTCTTTCATCGCACCATCGTCCCACTTTCTCATGCTCAGGCAGGAAGAATATATCCGGGGAGTCACTGCATTCAGGCCCTCAGGCGGCAGAGGGTGTGTCCGCCGCGCCGCGGCAGAGGGGGGCAGACCCGAGGTCAGACATGGCCTGCCGCGATCGGCCTCCCTGCGAACAATCCCCGAGCCCGCTCGGGAACTCAGAATTGTCTTGGAGAATTCACATGAATCACATCTGGGTCCTTGCGGTTGCCTTGCGGCGTGTTTGCCAACCGTGTGAAATCATAACGTCACTGCAACACAGCCGACGGCGGCGAGACAGCAGCCAGCGCGATTGATCAGGATAGATCTGTGTTGCAACCATGGACCCACCATGAACAACTCGAGCCACTGGTCAGCAAGAGAGAAATACTGA
The DNA here is from genome assembly GCA_029378375.1 of Mycena olivaceomarginata. Taxonomy (NCBI): domain Eukaryota; kingdom Fungi; phylum Basidiomycota; class Agaricomycetes; order Agaricales; family Mycenaceae; genus Mycena; species Mycena olivaceomarginata. The sequence goes on from JARKIC010002925.1 coordinate 11,049, forward strand.
CCCAACATGGCCACCTCCGGCCAGTGCACCACTAGGAAATCAGCTGGTGAGACAATTCTCATGCCAAGAAATAATTCCCATGCGCTTGGGAGCTAATTTTTCTTGGGAGTAGTGGCCAGGAGGCTCAAATGGCGAAGATCCAAGAGTAAATGAACGATGGCAAAGGCGCCGTGGCTGGAAGGAGAGGCGGCCAGTGGGCGGCAGAGGTTGGCCGCCCGCGCCTCGGCCGATGGCGGCAGCGCGCGGCACAGCCTCCGCGGCAGACCCCGTCGCGTAGGGTAGGCACAGCGCGCCAGATGGCGGCAAAGCTCGGCAGCCTCTGCCGATCAGGGGCCTGAATGCAGTGAGTGACGGAATACAGCGGCTCGGTACGTACATAGGTGTTCGTTCTCCCATGATGATTGAATATTCGTCCCACTGTAGATTTTCCGGGCCTGCTTGAGCAATGTAACCAATCCGGACTTGGCACAAGTGTTTGCCGCAAACCCGACTTCCCAGATCAATGGCACATACTCTACTTACACAATGGGTTGGGAACGTCTCCCTGGCGCCACTATCTGGTCCCTCGTCCCTGGTACGCTTATTGCTACAATCACAATCATGGTTGTTTTGGCGGCTACTGCGCTGCACGCAGGCACCAAAAACGCGTCTGCGGAGGTATTCAATCCACTCGACCCGATGCAGCTTATGGCCGCCACGGCTGCGGGCGGACTCGGCGGCACGCTTGGGGGCGCGGGCGATAAACACCTCACTTTTCAGTCGATGGAGAACGTACATGTCGTGCTGGAACATATTCCTGGTCGGGGGGTTGCTCTGGTTCCAGTATAAAGAAATAGCTTAGTAGATTCAATCTAACAGTCATCTCCCCTTTATTAAAATTACGAGTGTCCTTTTAAGCTCCGCTTTTGGCTCATCAGTTTCAGAGAAGACTGGTTCATGACCACTGTGGGATTCATAACATCGTAATTTCTGAGTTCTCGTACTAGTTAAAAGTATCTCGCATCCAGATCGTGGGTTGCTTCTGTGTTCCCCCTTCGATCCATTACTAAATAAAGTAGCACCGGTTTTCTATGCTCTTGAGTCTTCGTGGTGGAGGCGCCGGCAGTTGGGGCGTCATCGTTTCCGTAACCACCAAGTCATTCCCAGACTTCAACGCGACCCAAATCACAATATTATTGATGGCAGATAAGTAACTCTGTCGCCGGCAAATTGGCTACCCTTCATGCCAGACATATCTTCAACTGGGACTCGGTCTATTCCAGCTAATCTATCTCGCTCGCGAAGAGCTCAACAGCAGCTGGTTCGGCCGTCTATTTCAGCATGTCATGGCGAATACCACGACGTCGCAAAGTGAGGCATTGATGGTCCGTCTCAAAAGCTTGTTGGTGCTTGCGGGTGTTTCCTTGGTCCAACAGCAGTTTAAATACTCTAATGTCAACGACGTGCTGTTTCAAGCGGACGATAAACACGGGATTGTCCAGATGCGGCAGAGCGGCACATCACAAGCGCGGCACACCAGTAGCAAGTGCGGCACATCGCCGCAATGCGCGGCACACCAGCAACAAGTGCGGCACATCGCTGCAAATGCGGCACACCAGATGCGGCACTTGTGGTGAAGTGTGGGCACATCCGCGACAACTCCCGAGGTCACCAATTTTACGCCAGTCCGTGCGTCTTTCCTTGCACGCCATCTATTATTCAAATTCTTACTCACGATCTTCGGTTTTGATATTGTGCCAGGCATGTTCACCTTGCGGCCGACACCAAGAACATCCCGTCAAGTTCGCATCGCCTGCCGTTGAATATTAAAATTTCGTACTAGGGGAGAGGGGGTCCCAGGGAGGGTTGAAAAAAACTTAGTGCAAGCTATAAAGTAGCTTCAGGAGCCTTTGAAACTATGTTTTATCGGTGTTGAATGAGTTGAAGAGTGTTTTGGAACAAGTTGCTACCAATTTGGGGTGCAGTATACTCACGTAAGAGTACACTCTTCTAGACCGGTTGATTGATTGAATTTATCCAAGCAGTAGTCGTCAAAGATGGGATAAAGATCAAGGATTGAAGTCCAGGAATTTAACCTGCCTCGCCGTGAAGTAGGTAGAGATATCCGTGACGGAGACGGAGAGCAGACGGCAGAGCTGTTGTGGGTCCACATTGGCGGCGATCTACCCGGCTGGCTGTTTGAGAAGGGACCGACTGCAGAGTATTGCTACGAGGATATTGATGGACTCAAAGAGCGGGGCTTGGAAAAGTTGTTAGGCAGCTCCCCACTTTTGCTCTGCCCGGCACGAAAAAGCAAATGACACTCGGGGGCCGACGCCGTTGCTAATCGCAAGTTGTTCACACACCTGTCACACGCGCTCCTCCAACCATGAAAGGCACGCATATCCTGTGCGGCAGTGTGCCTGCTCTCCGTCGCGGCCGCCGCCAACGTCCAGAGTGACTCCAACGCCGCCGCTGCTGATAATAACATTGGCGGCGGCGGCAGCACCCCCAGCACGGGCGGCATCGTCGGGCTCGCCGTCGCGGCGGCACAACCCTCATGTGCTTCATCGAGTGCCAGCTCGACTTTGACGACGGCGAACGCGCACTCGGGCGCGAGGAACGACCATGCCTTGCCTGTGACGCAGAGCGCGGCTTCATCGACGGGGACGACGTGACGTCGTGCGCGCCGTCCACCTACGCTGCCAGCACCGCCGACTTCCACACGCAAGATGACCCGTATGCCGTGTTTCCCTCCCACACATGAACCCCGGGTTCGGGGCCCGTACCGCGACGACCCCGACGCGCAAGGTAGAGCATACTACGATCCCTACCACGGGCCCGTGCCGCAGCCGTTCAACGAGGGCGTGCACGGCGCGCCGCCGGCGGACTGAGGCGCGGGTGGGGAGTCGATTGCGATGACGCAAATGGGGCGCGCGAGCCCGGGCACGGGGATGATATACGCTGGGGATGGGGCGGCCGGGCAGCCCCCGCGCCAATGATGTATGCGGACGCGCGGACGGCGAGCCAGGGGTCGCAGGCGGCGTATGGTGGGATGTAGGGTGTTGTACGTCTCTTCCTCGTTGCTTCCAAACCCCCACTCGTGCTAACTCTGTCTTTTCCTCTCCTTCCATAGCCCTGCCCGCACAAACAGATCGCGATAACGACGAGCTTGCCGCTCGACGTGCTGGGGGTCGTGGCCGAAAGAGGTGTGTATTGTAACGGTCTCTTCCTGCTTTAACTGCACGCACACCCACACAGATGCCGCGCATCGCTCCCTCCCTCCGCATCGCATCTCCGCATCCACGCGCTGCTGACTCGTACGTCTCTGTCTACACCCTCTACGCCTTGGCTTCTAACCTACTCTCCTATACAGCGTACCCACCCTCCTTCGCGCCGATATCGACACGCGCAGGCGGCTTACGACCACGGCAGGCAGCGGTCAAGAGATGAAGGGATGGAGGGAAGGCAAGTAACTTTACCGCGACGCGGCGCGCATGTAAGTAGAGTACCCCTTGAATAAAAAAGTAGTTTTTTTCTCCCCATGTTTCGTGTGACTTCTTCCTTCGTTCTCGCGCTTGCCCTCCCGCGTCCTCGCAGCAGCTCAAGACTCAAGTTGATATGGATATCGAAGCCAGCGCGGCGTCGAACGCGCAACCGTATTTCGAAAGAGCCCCTTCCACCGAAGAGAAGGAGGAGGGATGGACGGAAGGTAAAGCAAGGCACGTACGCTGGCCCATTCGCGGCCGTGGTGTCAGGTACGGGGGCGTGCTTTTTGTCTCTTTCGTTCGCTATTCCTTGTCCTTCAATGCTGGTATTCTTTGAATTTTTTTTCCATTGTCTTCTTCGAATCCTCAATCATGGCAGTGTGCTACTGAAACCAATCCAGGCGCTGTGTCTAGCTATATGTACGTCCGCCCTCTCCGTCCTGCATCACGTCTAACCCATACTCCACAGCGCCTCCTGCGCCTTCCGCCTCAGCATACGGGATCGACATCGACGCGCCTGCATGCCGCAGTCAAGTAGAGGAGTCGAGCGCGCCGGACACGAGTCGCACGAGTCAAGGCGACCTGACGAGGGGGGGTGCTTCAGTTGAGGAATTGAATGTAGTGGAGAGTCGAATCGAGCCGAGTCGAGGCGGGTGCTGCCTGCATCGGTTGCAGAGGGAGGCGTGGATTTGAAGGGGAGGGGATTGGGTCAGGCGGGCCGCAGAACGACATCACCCTCACCGCGGCCGGACACTGGGTCCCGCAAGCGCTCGTACGCAGAAGCGGCACGGGCAGGGCACATACCCAGCCCCTCGCTGTGCGCACGAGCATCTCGGCGGCGCGTCTGCTCCGCCGATATCTGCGCTGGCGCCGTGGTAGACGTCCTCCGAAGCACCGCAGGCGGGGGCGGCACAGGTGCAGTCCGCGCGTGCTTCTGCCTGCGAGTATGGCTGGCGCGCCGAACTTCCAGTCCTTCGACGGGGGTGGTGCTGGGTATCACGGCGGCGATGGTGGAGGAGGAGCGAGGCGGACTTGAGCTCAAGGTCGAAGGCGAGGAGACGGAGGAATGATGGAGGGGCTGGTATACGCCGGGGACGATATATCAAGTTTCAAGTCTACACGCGCTTGCGGATTCGCTTTGGGCCAAGCGCCCGACACTGCTCTGATTTTCCTCTTTCTCCGGGCATGTCATTACTTGGACGTGGACGTTTCTTATCGTTTTTCCTATTTGTACGGACCACCAGCTATTAGCTTCGTACATACAGGCGCGGAAAGCCCTATAAAAAGTTTTAAATAGTTGTGAAAACGAAAATGGCTGTAGTACATACGGGAAAATGAGGCTGGTCCTGCGAAACGTCTGTCTATTTCCAAGTAGCTGCGAGGCGGCGACGTGTATTGAGCTCGTCGTTGTGCGACCTGGAAGGGTCCAAGCGTAATGGCGAAACAGGCAAAGTTGTGTTCCCGAGCCGACGAACGTCTGCGGCCCGTCTACTCTCCTCTGCAACGCCGCCAGTGTATGCGAGTTGTCCGGGACTAGAAGTCTTGAGAGAATCAATACGTGTTCGGCATGCACAGGGGAATAAAGAGAAAGGGAAGGAAATGAGGCGTCCGAGAAAGCGACGCAATGTCATCTCGGCTCCGTGTATGATCATCTTTGAGCCACCCGCTCCCTCCCACCTCCTACCTCCGCTCCCAATTCTCTCGACTCTCTCCCCGCTCACCACTGCCGATCTCCTTTCGTGGGAGGGATGCACCGTACAAGATACATGAGACCAGACGACAAGCGGGGGCCCAAGACGAAGGAAGGGCGCAACGCGGTGATGGGGGGACGATAGAAAAGAAAGGAGGAGATGAGCGCTCTATAAGGCGAGGATATAGTGAAGCGCGGCGCCCCGGTAGCCCTATGCGGAGGAAGGTACCACCCGAAGCACTCCCAACCCCACTCTCTGCTCCGCATCGATGGCCTCCTAGCGTGAAAGGACCAGGCGATGTATTATCATCCCCGTTTCTTGCGTCAAAGGGAGAGAAATACGGGCCATGGTAGCAAGAGTGCGCGTACTCCACCAGTATACCCCCGTCCCCTGCCTCAGGACATACCGCCAAAACAGCAGCGTACGCACGACGCAGCGGCGCGGCGCGGCACCACACCCGCCCAGCGCAGTACGTATCCACGAAAGCACGCAAGGAGGCTAGCGCGTCAGAGCGGCGCAGCCGACGGAGTGGCACAATCAAAGCAAGAGCAGCCGTCGAAACGAATGAGACGGGCGGGGAGCGCAGAAATATCCACAACAATTAAGCGACACTACGCGTACACACCTCGTCTGAAAGTAGTACTGACACGCCGGGCGCTTGGGGCAGGTAACTCAGTACTTGAACTGGAATCCTTTGAGAAACCAGATGAAAGGAAGGAAAGAGAGAGGGCGCGCACTACGTCTCGTCCATGGACATCGGATGGCCTTAGCGCGCATACGGAGCTTCGTGAATATACAGAGATGGAGGACCGCAGACTACACGTCGCGTGGCGCGGCGCGAGCTGAGGGCTCCCGTCGGCAGGAGACTTTGCCGCCTGGTACCGAATCCCGGGTGCCGATTGGATTTCAATTAAGCGCACGTCCAACCGTCCGTCCGCTGGAGATGTCGAAGTATAGACGGTCGAGAAAATCGAAGTTAAGCTTTCCGGCCCATCTTCGAGTTCGCCCAAATCCAAAGCCCGGAAAGGTAGAGCTGGGAGTTTGGAGTCCAGCGCGCGCGAAGTCGACGGCTTGATCTAGACATCTGAATCGCCCATGCCGAGGTCTTCGGGAGAACTGATGGGAGACAGACGGGAGGACGCATGGAGCGATAACCTCAGCGGCGTCGAGACTGGAGCCGTGCGGAAAACAATGGCCAGATCCATGTCTCACATGGCTCGCGCGCGCGCCGGGTGGAGCAGCTAGATCCATCCCATCCATCTGTCATCGCGCGTCGCGTCGCAGCGTCGGTCGGTCGTACAAACGAAAGCGAGAAAAGAAACAGTACACATCCGTCCGGAACGTAGAAAGATGTCCAACTGAACTTGGAAATATGCAGAAGCGCCATCTTCCAGTTAAACAAAACATTTCACAGTCCAGTCAGAGGAGTCGCTGAGCCAAAACTGTATTCCCAGTTCGCGTCGTCGGTCGTTCGAATAAGCAGCGCACTGATCCCATCAACCCCAGAGCGCGTCTCTGGTCCTCTCTTTGTACGCCAATGATATCAATCCTAGAACTATTCCACCAAATTGTTTCTTAAGCTTTACGATCGAGCTCGAGTGCCTTTTCAAGTTGTATCTGGACATTTGCGCACTCTCTGCGCGTTGGGGCAAGACCCACGCGTGCCGGCGCCTTGCAGTCAAGCACGAAGACAACAATGCAACAGAAGTCTGTTGTTGGCCCTACTGGCTGTCCGTCGACGCCCCTCTATGCATAGCTCTTGATTCGTTACTGTGCGATACGCTGTGAAGAATTCCATCCCGGGATTTTTGTGCGCATTGCAGCAGCGCTCCATCTCTGGGACGACTGCGATAATCACGATACCCTCTATGATTCCTACTTGATCCATCGCAAAGTCCCAGAACCGAATCTTCCTTCCCTACGAATCTTCCTCCTGCCGCTCGTACTCCTTCTCCGTGGTCCAAAACAATTACCTCAACATCGTACCAGACTCCGAGCTACCTCGACCGCGACACCATCCTCCGGTACGGCTAGTAATGAAGGGCGACTAGTATGTACTCCGTTTGCACGTACGTCGCCCCCCTGCATTTATCTGCGTTCCTTCCGGCCCTGACTACATTTGATAGCGCAGCTTAGGCGGGCATCACCAAATGTGCGCAAACCCCATATGACCGGGTGGCGCTGGTGATCCCGCCCGATCTGGCAGGACCCCTATGCGCGCTCACCAGCTGATGCCAGCGCGATACCAGATTCCCGCTATCTGGTCAGCTTCATACCAGTTTTCAGCCTCAGCACGATTCCGGATGAGTTAGCATCGGCAACTTACAATTCTGTAGAGCACAGACGAGCACAGCAGCGGCAGATTGCCATTGGGCCGGCGGCTTTGACAGCCTGACACAATTTAGTGCACACTCTTCAGAGCTTAAGGATACATCGCCAAAGTGGCCACACCTTACCTCCGGCCGGAACCGGGTTTGCTCGCGGGGAAAGAGCAGGGGGCGTGAAAGGGGGATGATTAGTGCAGGCGAACAGGCGGGCGGAAGTCACTTTCAGTGTGCGGCGTGGGCCTTTTTGCGCGCCCGTAGGTGTCGCACCCTATCCTTCACGTCACTGTACACCGCAACTCGTACGCACCCCATCCCACCCCATATCATCCCGTGCTGCGCATGAGCAGGTCGCGGCGCCACGGGAGGTCAAGCGCGAGACGAGGACTTCGGGGATTGGGTGTCGTGGAGACGGAGGTAAAGGGTTCATACGGTGTGTCTTTCTTCCTCGTTCCTGCCCCGATCCCGAGTGCACCGCCGACGCGCTCCTTCCTTCTGTTCCTCTTCGTGGGTGAGAGTGATCATGAACGTACTGACGCCCACGTACAGGATCCCTTCCTTCGTCTACGTATACATGGATATCAGCTGTGCCGGGCAAGGACCATCAAGTTACTCCGGCCCCCGCCCTCCCGCTTCGTCCAGTCTTCGCCCATCCCTGTTCCGCCCCGCGACTTCGGCTGCTTCCATACCCAGCTATTCCTGGCCGCATCTCTCTTCTTTCCTCCCACTCTACAGCGCATGCAATCGCTACGGCAGCGAAAGAACCACGGCGCCAGCCGCGCGCACTCCGAGCCGTGCTGGGTCCCTGTACGCACGTACCGGATGGGCGGGCTTGCCTGTGGCTATCCTAAGTACGCCCACCCCGCTTTCACGATACGATAGAAGCCCAGACGCACCCACAGTCCCTCGCCGTCCCCCGCTGTGCTTTTCGGCCTATCCGTCCGTCCGTAGGGGTTGCGGCGCTGCCAAGGGAGATCAGGAGGGAAGGGGAAGACGGGCGGACGGACACGGCGCACCTACTGTAACCTCGCGCCGCTGTCCGTATCGGTATACTCGGGGGCTAGCGAGATGTATGGAAGAGACGCGCGCGATCGTACGGTCCGTGGGTAGTCTTGCCTTCGGGTAGGGCGCCGCTCCTCCGCACACCTGTCACAGCCCTGAGGTCGGGTGAGAGGAGGACGTAAGGGCATGTGCGTGCGTTCCCTCCCTTTCGACTCGGGCGGTGATGTACTTGCTGACGATTTCTTTTAGCTTGCTTGGAGAACGACGGTCCCGGGCGAGCGCACGAAGGCGGGGAAGACTAGGTGTGGCATGGAATAGGTGAGTGCGGTTTTTTCCTTTTTTTCCGCCCCCGATGCATCTGGTGTTTCGAGATCGCGATTTGGCGGCGGGCGAGGGGGCACGGAGACGAAGACGAGCAGTGCACGTCGGATGCTTCGGATCGGGTGCCCATGCCCAGCACGGCGGACGTGGAGAGCCGACGTACGTTGTGGTCCTCGGAGTCGCTGCGGCAGCATGATGAATTCGTGACCATCCCAACTCATCTATGATACTCCTTTGTTACATTTGGCTTATTGGTTCGTCGGGGTACCTGCACCTAAGTATTTCATACGTAGACGAATATCACACTGTTAAACTGTTAAATTCCATCAGACTTGAGGCTGCACCCACGCACCCGAGTGCATGGGCCGATTTTCTGTGCACGCATTAATGGACCTAAATCGCCAGCCCGTTCCGTTATCTTCACGGAGAGCTCCTTTCGCTGGACCCAGCGCATAGCATCCTCGACGCGCCCTCGCCTTCCATGCCCTCATTGCCCGTACCACGGCGCGATGCTACCACGGAAAGCCTCATCGAGATGTCGACACTTCCGTCGGAATGGGATCAGTTCGGGGAATAACAGTTGGGCTCGGGTTTCAATTCATTGCGTCCGCGTTTGGCTTTCTACCATCTCAGGCAGGAGCATCGTTTAGATAGAGTACAATTGTCGTTCATTTAATGGACCGGTGCGCGAAAGCTGCCCGATCAACAAGGTGCATGAGAAGATCGATTGACGTGTGATCTCACACGCTTGCAGGCTGCTGTCACACAGCTTTGCCGCTCTTTGCCTTGACAACCACCGATAGAACCCTCTCTTTCTTGCCATGGCCGACCCTCAAACCCAGGACTACGCCTACTCTCACTCGGCAAGTGATGCATACTACATATTCACAGAACAATGATCTAATTTGAGATACAGATGGCGGGGGTATCCGTGGCCTATCTATGCTTCTCATCCTTGAACATCTCATGTACAAACTCAAGGTTGCTGAAAATCTTCCTGACATTCCCCATCCTTGCGATTATTTCGATCTAATTGGGGGAACAAGTACAGGCGGGTATGTCCTCTGCTAAAAAAGATATACACACACAATTCTCACATCACACCAGTTTGATTGCCTTGATGTTAGGTCGTCTCCAAATGAGTGTTGAAGACTCCAAGAAAGCCTATGGTCAGCTCGCCAAGGAAGTCTTCTCAGATGTCAAGTTCCACAGGAGTAATGGAAAGCTCAAGGCCTCAAAATTGGAGAAAGCTATGAAACAGATTGTGAAAACATATTCGGCTTCTCACAACCCAGAGGACAGATTGGAAGACATTCAAGACAATGCATGCAAAATGTGTGTTTCCAATATCACATCATTGACCAGCTAATAGTGAAACACATATTTAGGTTTGTATGTGCAATGAATGCAGCAAATATGTCTCTACCGGTTCTGTTTCGCACATACAACACTCTTAATTACCCAGCAATGGATTGTACAATTTGGCAGGCAGGACGAGCCACCACTGCTGCTCCGACATTTTTCAAACAGATCAAAATTGGACTTTCTGGCATAGAGGAGGCATTTGTGGATGGTGGCATTGGTCACAACAACCCTACAGCTTCTCTGTTATCAGAGGCCAAGATTTTGTTTCCTCATCACCAGATTGCATGTATTATCAGCCTCGGCACTGGGCAGCCTCACACCATTAGCATTCCTAGACCATCTCTGCTGAATCGTTTCCTTCCATTGGATGTTGTGAAGGCTATCCAAGAAATAGCCACAGACTGTGAAAAGGAACATCAGTCCTTGGCACATCATTTTGATGGAATTGCAAACCTCTACTTTCGCTTCAATGTTGAGCGAGGAATGCAGACTATCCAGCTGAATGAATGGGAGAGACTCGGGGATGTAGCTGCAAATACAAGGCAATACATGCAATCTCAGCCAATCACAAATCAACTTGCAGATGCAGCAAAGAGTCTTTCAGAGAAGACTGGAAAGGTTTCTACTAGTAGTCTTGGTAAAGGTTCCTAAGTTGATGTCAGATATATGGTTAAATTGTTTTCAGCTCCCATGCCAATTGCCATTGAAATTGGCCCATCTCAAGTGGCTGCTCTTGCCAGATGTCCACCCCCCTCCCAGATATTTCAGGGCAGGCAAGCAATTCTTGCAAAAATGGATGATTACTTTTCAAAGGACATTGGAAAGAGACATGTATATGTTCTCCATGGTCTGGGTGGCTCTGGAAAGACACAACTAGCTCTGAAATTCCTGGATATAACTAACCAGCATCCAACTCCTCGGTATTTGAACCAAAATTTAATTCAATTCCTGCTAATTGTCATATTCAGATTCACAAAACAGTTCTTTATCAATGCTGGGTCTTTGCAAGCTCTGGACACATCCTTCAAGAATATAGCTATTGCAAATAAAATTGGAAACAGCCTGCAAGATGCCTTATTATGGCTGATCACTATCACGGAAGAGTGGATGTTGTTGTTTGACAATGCAGATGATCCAAATGTCAATCTCTTTCCGTTTTTCCCCCAATGCACCCACGGAAATATCATTATCACCTCCCGAAACCCACGGCTGGCTGTTCATGGACCTAAGTCCCATTCAAAAGTTGGGAACATGAAGGAGACTGATGCAATAGATCTGCTGCTATTGAGTGCAGTCGAGGATAACACTGTTGAAACTGCTGAAAGAGCATCAGAAATTGTGAAGGTATTTTATCCCCATAGCCCTCGGTTGCAAATGTGCTGATCAAATATGCTTAGGAACTGTGCTATCTGCCTCTTGCAATCGTTCAAGCAGGTGCTTATATTTCAAAATTCAATTGTCTTGATCAGTATCTCTCTCTGTACAAGGAGAATCATGTGAGACTGCTCAAACAGCATCCTGAACAGTCCCATGACGATTATGAATGGACTGTATATACAACTTGGGAAATTAACTTTAAACAGCTAAGCCCACTAGCAGCAGAGCTTCTACAAATGTGCTCATTGCTTCATTACAACAACATCCCAGAGGCAATCTTCCAAAAGGCTGCAGAATGGAAAATTGATGATGCTGCAGATGCTCAAAATCTGTATCAAGCTAGAGCCTTCCTTCAGAGTTTCTTGTCAATGTCAGCCAACTGGGACCAGCAGGCTTTATGGATATAATTGCTGAAATTGCAGGATATTCTCTGCTTAATAGACATGCTGGGAGCATACTTTCAATTCATCCACTTGTCCAGTTGTGGTGTCGTAATACTCTCACCAATGAGCACAAAGTTCGAGAGTGCATGATAGACATTTTGGGAATGTCAGTCAGGTTTACTGCTGATGATCTGCTGTTTAGAACTGGGTTGATTGCACATGTGGACTCCCTTGTCCAGGATCCAGCAACTGTGAAGCCAGTGTTCCACACCAAATATGCTCAAATATACTTTGATTCAGGCAGATACAAAGAGGCGGAGTTTCTGGAATTCACTGTCTTAGAAAAGCAGAAACAACTGTTTGGTGCAGACCATCCAGACACATTGCTTGCCATGGCAAATCTGGCTTCTACATACTACAGGTTTGGAAGATACCCAGAAGCTGAGCCTCTTGAGGTCACTGTCTTAGAGAAGCGGAAACAACTCTTTGGTGCAGACTGTCCAGACACATTGCATGCCATGGCAAATTTGGCCGCCACATACCGCCAGCTTGGAAGATACCAAGAAGCTGAGCCTCTTGAGGTCACTGTCCTAGAGAAACGGAAACAACTGTTTGGTGCACACCATCCAGACACATTGGATGCCATAGCAAATTTGGCTGCCACATACCGCCAGCTTGGAAGATACCAAGAAGCTGAGCCTCTTGAGGTCACTGTTCTAGAGAAACGGAAACAACTGTTTGGTGCAGACCATCCAGACACATTGCATGCCATGGCAAATTTGGCCGCCACATACCGCCAGCTTGGAAGATACCAAGAAGCTGAGCCTCTTGAGGTCACTGTCCTAGAGAAATGGAAACAACTGTTTGGTGCAGACCATCCAGACACATTGCATGCCATGGCAAATTTGGCTGCCACATACTGCTGGCTTGGAAGATACCAAGAAGCTGAGCCTCTTGAGGTCACTGTCGTGGAGAAACGGAAAAAAACTGTTTGGTGCAGACCATCCAGACACATTGGATGCCATGGCAAATTTGGCTGCCACATACCGCCAGCTTGGAAGATACCAAGAAGCTGAGCCTCTTGAGGTCACTGTCCTAGAGAAACGGAAACAACTGTTTGGTGCAGACCATCCAGACACATTGGATGCCATGGCAAATTTGGCTGCCACATACTGCTGGCTTGGAAAATACCAAGAAGCTGAGCCTCTTGATGTCACTGTCCTAGAGAAACGGAAACAACTGTTTGGTGCACACCATCCAGACACATTGGATGCCATAGCAAATTTGGCTGCCACATACCGTCAGCTTGGAAGATACCAAGAAGCTGAGCCTCTTGAGGTCACTGTCCTAGAGAAACGGAAACAACTGTTTGGTGCAGACCATCCAGACACATTGCATGCCATGGCAAATTTGGCTACCACATACCACAAGCTTGGAAAGTACCAAGAGGCAAAAGAACTGCAAGCACAGCATGAGGAATTTGTAAGTAATAAGAATTTTACAGTGATATTTAATTATCCAATCTTTGCACAGGACAACTCTTTGCAAAGTTTGTAATAGCAGGAGCAACTTGATCCTTGTAAATATAAACAATTTTGATTGTTGTTTTTCAATGGAGAACTGGCATTGCCAGTTTTGTAAATGACATCACTTAGTGTGAGACAAAATATCACACTGTTCAAGGCAAAGGATTGACCTAGGTAAAGACACCTGCTGAAACATTGCAGGATTTCTGCCATTGGTCTGGAGTATTTCCCGGACCAATGGCAAAAAACCCACAATGTTTCAGCAGGTGTATTTACCTAGGTCAATCCTTTACTTTGAACAGTGTGTATGGTTTGACAGTCTTACACTCGAGCCAGGGGCTCATTTGTCCTAATACAAGTAACCAGTTCAACTAAGTAACACCAAGGCTGCCTGTGACTTCAACTCTCAAATCATTCAAGGACACTGCGGGCAGGCACCATGGGTGTGGGTTCATGGTGTTTGATTGATGTGTGACCAATACTTGCCATGGTGTTGCACAAATGATCAATGTTCCTTTGTTCTTGTGTTGCATTGTTTGGATATCCCCAAATCTACCGTGGATCAATACAGTGTTTAATCAGATATTATTCTTGTTTGCACGATGGTGTGAATGGCTACTATGTATATTGTAAGGAGTCACTCAGTCAAGCACAAAGTTGGGTGAAAAGGCTGAATTGTATGTAAACTACTACAGTCTTTTATACTATACGAATGAGTCACTAAAGAATGAGTTACCGAAGAATGAGTCATGAAAGAATATGAATGAGTCATAATAAATACTGAGTCAGAGTCCCGGCTCTGACTCGATTGCCGAGCCGCTATTCCAACATATATGAAACTCTAGGTGGTACCCATTCCTCTTCATCTGCATCATTACCATGCTTTTCTACCTGTGAAAGTAGCTGTTCAAGGAGCCCATCATCTTTGAGAAACTCTGTAGCTAAGGAAAAGGTTTGGTCTTCTTCCTCCACCTCAACATCTGAATCAACATCAATGTCAGATCCTAGCTTGGACTTCCATCCACATTAGCCAAATCAAATTCCTCAGCCTCAGATTCATCTTCGCTTTCGTCAACGAGGTCACTGGGCCAGTCTGGGCTGTATTCTGGGTCCGAGGCTGGGAAGGTTCTGGGTCAGGGGTTGGAGAGCAAAGGTTTCTGGTTACAGAGGCCAGATAAGTTTAATTTGACCTTTGTTGGACAGCCACAGCCTTGTTTGGAGGACATAGTATGGGTGGGAGATGGGGGAACAAAGTGAAGAAGGGTTGGGCGCAAGTTGTGCCTCAAGGCATCCACACCAAATCCATGCTGCATGACCATGTGATCTAATTATCGGTTGTCTGGCCCACCTGCCATCCCAAAAAGGAAAGTGAATTTTTTTTTTTTGAAAGCGCGGCTTGTTGAATTCCTTGATTTTAACAGTCAGAAAGTGCTTGTGAAAAGGAGTTGATTGCAATTATTTCATGAATTTTGGGGTGTTTTTAGGTGTTTGGCCAAATTTTCAGGCCTCAAAATTCAAAATTGAATTTATAGGGAATTGGCTTGTACAATATGAACCATTTGGAGGTAAATATACATCTTTCATTAGTTAGAAGCTTATTGGTTACTTTCCTGGACCCACAAAAATGGCCCATCAATTTGTTGGCTTTAATTGTCTGGCACTGTAGCCCACAAACCTCTTAAGGGACTATTTCTGGTCTTTTTCCCACATAATGGAATAGGCCAGACATACTTGGAATGGGGCATGTGGAAATAGCCTTATTACCAATAAGCCATGTGCCTTCCATGTGATAGATGTTAGGGGCCCAGGGATGTATATTCCAATGAAGCTCCAGAATAAGCAAAGGTTGGCTAAGGCAATCTAATGGGATTGTTCTTATTCTGAGTAAGGAGAGTTGGGGAAATAAGAGCCCATTCTGGGAAGAGTCTTATTATAGGTATCTACGAGGAGCTGGAGGCCAGGGGAACACAACTTGATGGTAAGGAGTGACAGGAGAGGACCTGGGACGACAGGAAATAAGGCGAATGACATGATATCAGTCAGCTAAGAGACTGAGGGTTTCAAACCCCTAGGGTGACTAACACTGCACAGTTGGACATCAGGATTGACCTGTACACTGGCCAATGGCAATACACTCATGGGAAGCCTTCTGACAGATAAACAGCTAGGAAGGGGGAAGTCGGGCGACTTTACTAATTTCTACTTCATTTTTGGACTTGCATATGATTTTGGAGTTTGTATGAGTAATCAGGACATTGTTTGAAGTAGGGTACAGAATTACCCATGTATTAGTAGGCTGAATGCTTGTGATTGGGCTATTTCTGGGGTTGGCACAGTGTGTATTGTCATTGAACTTTAACATTGGGAAACCTGAGTTGGAAATAAGGATTTGGTTATTGGAAATGTCTTGGACGTGATTGAGGCTATCTAGCGTCTGGAAATCAAATTGTTTATCATCATTGTCATTGTTCATTGTCATCACCAATGTCCATTGTTCATCAACATTGTATATTGTTCATTGTCATTGCCATTGTTCATTGTCTCAGAGCCATCTGGGAAATAAGCTTTCAGAGCTTGTATCATCTGGGAATTGCTTATTGTCAACCTCTTTGAGGTCTCCTGCACATCAGCAGACGTCACCACCACAACCACACACAACACTTGCTGTCTCATAAGCTGCGAAGTTTTTAAACATCTTATTTCCATCGCTCAATTATCACTCAGATCAACTCTTGGTGATATCTTGTGAAGGTTCATCTTCCTAGGAGAATCTTATACCTTCCCTTCAACCTATTGTTAGGACCTGTCAAGGGACTATCACTTGTCTGAATCTCAGCTCTTGTGCTCTCTGATCAGCTATTTCTGATTCTTGTCTTATTCTGTGGGTTTTACTGCCTATTTCAGAAAGACTTGGGTTATATTTGGGCGATAATTGGGTTGTTTGGGTTTACTTCAGAGCACATTGTTCAATGGTTCTTTCGTATGATTTCTCAGGAAAGACCATAAACACGTATTCCCACCCAG
Source organism: Mycena olivaceomarginata (assembly GCA_029378375.1). NCBI lineage: Eukaryota > Fungi > Basidiomycota > Agaricomycetes > Agaricales > Mycenaceae > Mycena > Mycena olivaceomarginata. The sequence continues at coordinate 27,529 of JARKIC010002925.1, forward strand.
AAGGGATGAAAGCTATAGCACAGATTATTCCACTTGTAGCAGATCTTCCAGCAGCAAGAGAAGCAGGCGGATTTTTTTTCATACTCAGCAACAATGTTTTGCTCATTCTGTCTTCTCACAAGTGAAGAAAAGGGTCGACTGGACTATTGGGCATAGCCCAATGCAGATAGCTGCCATTGTGGTTAAACAGGCAAAAGCATGGCTCAGACAACCAACCAAAGAAAAAGAGTTAAGCTGCAAAGGAAGAATGGGGTCCAGTGGTGCTCTGCACATATTCTCTGGTACTGTGATCCTGTAAATAGAGAGCTTGCGCAGAGCCACCAGTAGCCACTCGGTGGCTACTGGTGGCTAAATTGGCATGCGCAAATCAGTGGCTCCATTGGCAGCATGTGAGCAATGACACACCTTTTTTAGCAGTACAAACATGTCGTTCATTGATAGTCCTGAATGGCGTTGAGCCCAATCTGACCACTCGGGCAAAGGTGCGATGTTTCTGGGAGTTCATCCCAAGCATCAGAGACTGCTTTAAGAATGGCAGCGAAGTAAATTCTGTACTCTGAGATGGCTTTCTCCATAATGATGAATAACAAGGTGTAAAAACATTCCTATTTGCTATACGCATTGACCTCATGTATCAAATTCCATCAGCTGCCATGTTTTTAGAGCCACTGGTTTGCGCATGCCTGCCGAGCCACTCGGTGGCTACCGGTGGCTGATGCACAAGCTCTCTAATGGCACCATACTGGGCTTCATGCACAACTGGCTCCAAGGTGTCCTTGAACACCAATTGCAGGTACTTTGGGAGATAGGGTGTGATGGTCAGTGGACGAAAAATCTTGCAGAGCTTGATGCAGTGGATGAAAATCTTTGGACTGATGATGATATATCTGAAGTTGGTGGAGAGACAGATGTGCAAGAAGTATGTGATGAAGAGACAAATTTTGACCCTGATAAATTCAACAAGTGGAGGGAACAGTATCTTCAGGCTACACAGTCTGAGGAAGATGAATATGAGGATGAAGACACCCCCACAGGCACACCAGCAGCAGATATTGATGACCCAATGGATGGCTCAACCCCAGACACTACACCTGTTCCAGAGTCAATTCCTCCAGATGACACAGATGATGAATCCAACATCCAGCCCGTCTGACCGTGTGTACGTGGTGTCTCTGTCACCTGCAAAGTCTGTGCCAACCCATGGGCCCAACAACTGTGTACATTCACTGTCTACACCTCTGTCTTTCACGTCTAACCATCAACACAGGCTACTGCACACTGCGTGCCTGCGCGGTATCGTCTAGCCTCCATCACATCGCAATTCCACCATGCGCTATTTTTTGACTACCATTAGAGAACAACAAGTCAGTTCAGGGGAAGGGACACACATATGCATCCAGTGTGTTAATAGTGCTTGCATGAGTAAAAAACCTTTTACTTCTCTCCCCACTGGGTCCACACCCCGTCCCTCCACATCGACATCCACCATGCACACTCCCCTCCATGCCCTTACTCACTACTCGGTCGGAATGACTCCGCCCAAGTGCACAGACATCAACTCTCTCCAATCTCATCCCCTTCCATCTGTGCTCTCATCTCACCCATCTCACATTCTCTCCCCACCCGCTCCTTCTCATCCTACCCAATCCTGCCTTGCAACCCTGCTGTGTGCCCCATCAACCTCGCATTCCCATCACCTCCTTCCCATCCCTCCTTCCTCAGCTTCCTTGCTGCTAGATGCTATGCAAAGTGATGCTGAGTTCAAATAAGAAATATGAAAAAAAAAGTGCTGTTTCCTTGCTCATGCATCCCCAGTTGCCTCCTTTCTCACTTTTCTCTTCGCCATTTTCTCCACCTGCTCCTCTGCAAGCCGTTCCTTGAGCTCCTCCAACTCCCTCCTCATAACCACAAGATCTTCGTGCATCTGACCCACCAAGACATGTACCCTTTGGAGCAAATAGGTGCAAATCTACCTCGGGTGTGTTGCGTTCCTGTTTACTCCCGACCTTTAAATACCTATGGTCGCTCGCCAATAAACCCTCTAAAATTTGGTAAAGATCCAGAGGCATATCATATCGGTGGTGATGCTTGTGCGCTCCAGGGCGGTAGCTGTGTTGAGTCTCTTGTGTTATTGTATATTCCTTAACTCACAACTTTCATCCAATGCATCCCCGAGAAGTTTGCAGAGCTCCTGTTCCTTTGGTGAGAGAACTTTGAGGGCGGCGGTGTGCGTGCGCTTGAGCGCATTGTTTTTGGACAACTTGTGCTGTGGAACATTGAGTAGCCTAGTGACTAGTATGGTCAGGATGGACAATATGAGGTGGGGATGGATGTTGGTACACTGTAGTTCGGCTTATTGTCCTTCAATAGGTTCTTCTGTGTCTCCGTTAAAACAAAGGCTCAAGGGCCTGTCCCAGGAACCCGACTAGTATTGAGACAATGTCATTGAGTGCTAATTCTTGAGGTCAGCTGAAATGACAATCAATGATAGGGATCCCCACCGTACTGTATATGGTTACAACCATAAGAATTACGGGTATTTACGGATCCTAACCGGCCATAAACTGTAACCGTATTCACTCTCTCATAGCCTTGTACAGTACAGTTACGGTTACGGTACAGTTATTACGGCCATATACAGTCGTATGAATTGACATAAAATATAATAATTCACTAAATCTATGTATCTACTCTTCCTTCAGCCGCCCTGGTATTGTCGACAAGATTCTCGAGGATTTTGCGCTCGAGACAGAGATGGTGCTGAAGCACCATCAAAGTCCGGATGGTTTCCGGTTTCAAATGGGAGTGTCGCAGGGAGATTGTATCTCTCCCACCAGAGAAAACCCGCTCCACAGCAACGACAGAACCTGTTCAAAAAATCAGCGGCAGTTCGGGTGTCGAGGATTAAGAAAAGCTACCTGGGATTGATATAATATCACGTGCGAACCGATACAGACACGGATATTCTGCTTTGCGAGCATACCACCACTGAACAGGGTCCGTGTGGAGCAGCACATGAGGCGCGTTGAAGTAAGTGTTCGGCTCATCCGCATCCCCCTCATCATCCAACCCTTGATCGAAGCAAAATTAATCGGACCGGCATGAGCCCCGAAGGTATTCAATGTGGCTGTTGCAGGAACTGAAGAAGAATTACTCGACGACTCAGAAGCTGGATAGTGCTCATCGAAGTAAGCACGAAGCTCTTTTTTTTGCTCTTCGAGATACTTGAGAAGGTTGTGATCACCAGCGTAATCTTTTCGGAGCTTCTTGTAATTGGGACAAGGATCAAGAACTGCTTCAAAATCGAACCATATCAAGTGAATTTACGGTCGTAAAAACCCGTATACGGCCGTATTTTTACGGGTCATTCTGGTATACGGTACGGTTATCACCGTACCGTAAAAGGTCTCTCTGAGTGTACGGTACGGTACCGTAACCGTATAACCGTAACCGTATTAAGGTTTTATACGGTTACGGTGGGGATCCCTAAGATTCAACTATCTGCGCAGACGTGCCTTGGATACTGTGGCTCAACAACTTGTGCACCTCAACCACATCCTGCTCAGGAATGAGCATACTGGCGGTGTTTATCTGTTCCTGCCAGAGGTGCACAATGTGCACAGAGCTCTGTTGGCCCCCGGCTCTCCGCTGGGCGCACTCTTCCATGAGTTTCCTCTCTACCTCTGCCAATCTGTGTTCCACACTCTCTGATGCAGCTTTTGTGGCCTCTTGGATCCTCCGTTCTGTGGTTTCCAGGACCTGTATCATCGCCGCCTTGTTGGCAGCCGTGTCCTGCTGCTTGCGAATAAGTTCTTTCACGCTGAGAATGGTCTATTCATCAGTTGTACATATGGAAAACACAAGGAGTTCCACGTACAGGTTCTTGCATGCAAGTGACTGAGTTTCCGGCCATCACTGCATTTTGACAGGTTCTGGACCCAACTTAGCGGAGATATGACGAGCCGGTCCTGAGGTGCTTCGGCTGACCTCGAACGGCTGAGCTTGGTTCTTCATCATCTTGCGCACTTTCATGATTCTTGGGGAAGTGTCAGCGTCGAGTTGTGTCATCTTGAGATGGGGAACGGGATACACTCCTAACAATCGTCGCCTGAATCACATACTTCCGATCCTCATCGACGACCTTGAGCACACCACTCGACTCGGCCTTCACATCCGCCTTAATCGGCAGATTCAGATTCACCTGGATTTTCTTGCTTTTGAAACCTGTGCGCGGTGGGTCATGCATCAGCGACCGTATTCACATCTCAAGACGGAAGGAAAGATGAGTCGTAACTCACCCGGATTCAGATCATGCTGGTCCTTCTCCTCATTGATCAGCACCTTCGCCTTCATCGACTCTCTCCAATCGCATCCCCTTCCATCCGTGCTCATCTCGTCCATCTCGCATTCCCTCCCCACCCGCTCCTTCTCATCCTACTCAATCCTGCCTTGCAACCTCGCTGTGCGCCCCATCACCCTCGCATGCCCATCACCTGCTTCCCATCTATCCTCTCTCAGCTTCCTTGCCACTAGACGCTACGCTACGCGATGCTGAGTTGATCGCGGGATGAATCCACGAGTTGCTGCAATGTCTTGGAAAATGGATGCGGTGTGGCGGACAGACAGAGAGTCGAGAGCAAGTGGATCGAGTCGAGTCGAGGCGACATGATGAGGAGGGAGTGCTTGAGTTGGAGGGGACTGAGCAGAGTCGGACAGGACAACATCATCCTGCGGCCGGTCCCCGGCGCCCGCAAGCGCTCATACGCACAGGCGGCACGAGCAGGGAATATACCCGTGCATATATCCCGACCGAGAACCAGCAAATGCGCCGTCCCCGCTACCCCCATCCCGCTCGCCTCGCTGCACGAACGAGCATCCCGGCAGCACGTCTGCTCGGTCAATACTTGCGCTGGCGCCGCGGTCCACGTCGTCGGGCGCCTCGTAGGCGGGATGGGCGCAGGTGCTGTCTCCGCGCGTGCTGTTCCCTGCTACGATGGCTGGTGCGCCGAACTTTCAGTCCCTCGATGGGGCGATGCTGGGAATCACGAGGGAGGAGCGGGGGGAAGGTCGAGCTCGAGGTCAAAGTAGAGTAGACGGAAGACTTCGAACGCGGAGGGATGGACGGGCTGGTGTATGGCGAGAATGGCTTCATCAAATTCACGGTGCACACGCGCCTGCGCATTCGATTCGCGGCTAGGCGCCTGAAGACGCTGTTCTAAGTCGTCGCGGACTTGCTTATTTCGGACATGCTTTTGCGTCATTTTCCTTCTCTCTGCCGTGGATCATGGACCAAACTAGGATAGCATATATAGGCGAGAAAAACCCTACAAAAAGTTTAAAATAGCGGCAAAAACGAAGATGGATGTAGTACATACGCGTAAAATGCAGGCTGGTCCGTGAAAACATGTACGGAATTCGGTATCGTCTGATTCTCGTGGCGTATTCGTCTGTAGGAGAGGCGAAGCGCAGACAGCGGTCGAAGCACAAAACCATCGACACTGTGCAAACCCGCCCTAAGAGATTAGATGGACGTGGGCTGGTTCGCAAGAGACCTCCCATCCGCCATCACCGCTCGAAGTCGACACCAAGGAGACTGAGGAGCTTCAGAGGGATGGGCGGGCTGGTGTATGAAAAAGATGGATACGAGAACCTGCGAATCCGGTTCGCAACGACGACCGAAGAGGCTGTTCTGAATCGTCGCGGACTTGCTTATTTCGGGCATTTTGCTCTTCTCATTTTCTGTCTCCTCGTCGGGGATCACGGACCACAAGCATGTGTGAGAAACCTACAAAAAGTTTAACACAGTCGTAAAACAACTATGTCGTACGTACGCACGCGAATAAAGTGGGCTGGTCCCTGGAAACCTCGGTAGGCAGCTGTGAGCTGCCGACGTCCGACGTGCTTGTCTTTGCGCGACCTGGCGAGTCCAGCATAACCAGGATAAGACGTCCCGCAAGAACACTAAGTGCCCGAGCCGACGAACACGCCCCCTCTGCTCTGCAACGCCGCCGCCCGTGCATGAGAATTGGCGACAGTGGAAACGCGCTCGCCATGCCCGTCATGCATAGGGGGAAGAAAGAAGAGCGCCCGAGCAAAGGAAGCGCGTGCATTCCCGCATCAGCTCCTCGTTTGACGCCCCCTCGTTTGTATCTCCTCCGACGTCCCCCCTCCGCTTCGGGCCCTCTCCATTCATCCATCCCTCGCTCCGTCCTCCCCTCACCACTTTCTGCCCCTGCACGAAACCGAGCGCGACGCAGTCGTAGATGCAAGCGAGCGGGGGGTAGGAAGAGGGCGCGGCCGTAACGCGGTACCTGCATGAAGAGAATAGAAAAAGAAAGTGAATGCAAAAGGCGAGAGCCTAATAAAGGGCAGCGCGCAGCGTTCCGTTAGTCAGCATCCGGTAGCGGCAGCTGCGGGCCATTCCCCGTTCTCTCCCCACCATCCTGCACTCATTGCGAAACTCGCGCCATCTCCCAGCGCGAACGAAAATAAAAAATGTGCGCCGAGTATCCCCAAGGGGCCTTCGGAGATAAGCAATTTCCTTTTTGGGAGGGGGGGGGGGGGCTCCCTGGGTGCCGAAAAAAAAAAATTGTATGGATTTTGGTTTTTCGTTCTGAGGGACACAGAGCTGTAATATGGCCAGAAAGCTTCCCCAGCTTCTATCCTGGACTCCCAGACTAGTGTTTTGCAGGGCCCGGCTCGGCCTGAAAGCCCGGGCTTGGGCCCCGGCCTGGGCGGGCTTGGGCTTCCATTTCTTGAGGCCCGAGCCAAAGCCCTGGAGGAGGGCCTGGCCCGGCCCGGCTTGGGCTCAGGCCGGGGCCTGGCAGTCAAAAATATAATATTTACCGGAGCTGTCCGAGACAGCTCAATTGGGCGCCTTTCGAACGTGAGGTGCCCTTGGTGCATTGTGACCTCCTAACATCGTTGACAGTGTTTGTTGTGGTATATGCGGTGTCCCCAGAGGAAATAACCGAAGTCACGGGGTTTCTGAGTTTTACACCGGATAGCGAGACTGGTGCCAAAACAGACATCACTGTTGAAGGTAAGAGATTTAGAAGAAAACAAATACCATCACTGACATCAGTTGACGCCGCGGTCATATTCGGCGAGTCAGGCCCGGCCAAGCCCGGGCTTAGGGCTTGAAAAATGTCAAGCCCGAGCCCTGGGCCAGATGAAGCCCGGTGTAGGGCCCGGCTCGGCTCGGGCTGCAGGGCCCGGCTTGGCGGGCTTGAGGGCTTCAGGCCGGGCCGTGCAAAACACTATCCCAGACTGCTCAATACTCTCAGAGTTCTGGGAGCACAATAGAATAAGGTACTTATATTGTGCGCGCTGACCTGCGTCGCAACTCTGCCATCAAAAAGTACAGTATGTAAGCAGATTGACAGCTGTCGAACTTTTTCTTCTCCTCTTCCTCGGACCAACCCGCAGATGTCAGAAGAACCTCCCACGTCTGCTGCCAATCCGGTGCAGCAAGCTCTGCTGCCGGTGGGTGGGTAAGTGGATTTCCTGATCCGCCATCAGCTGTTCTTACGATATTCATCCAGTCCACCATCCGAAAGCGGCACAGAAAATTCCCTCCCCTGTCTCCCATGCTGTAAGTGTCCACTCAATTGTTGCATCAGTGTCCTCAATTATTTACATTAGTGCTACCTCCATTGCCGATGAGTCTGGGTCAGATCGGGTTATCATGTTAGACGAGATTGTGGTCAAACAGCGTGCACGGTGGGATTATAAGACCAATATGACCTTGGGGCCCGCCGGGAGCATAGTGGCAGGAAGACTTCTATTGATGAGGAGATCCGGTGTTTGTTCAGGACTAGGACAGTTGTGGTGGAGGGAAACGGCGGTAGTCGTAGTTCACGTTGTGTCGGATTTGTTTCCCGAAGTGGAGCTTGATGGAATCAATTCCCACGGGGGGAGGGGGGGGGGGTTCCCCGAAGGCTCTGAAAAAAAAAATGGAAGGTATGTGCCGATTTTCGCGAAAGTGAAGCCCCTTGGAGTATCCCGCTATCCGCCCCGCCACATGGAAATAAGTAGCACGACTCGGAGAAGGTCCATGGCACTAAGCATCCCCGCGCACGATGCATCCACCATCTCATCCTCATCGCGCAGGGGGAAAAGAAGATGCGACGGTAGCAGCGGCAAGATGACCGCACCCTGGCATGTGTGCTCCCCGTGTGCGGTGCCTTGCTGCGACCAGCAGAGGCATATTTCGACTCCCTCAGCGGGCGTTGGACCAGGGCCGCCTCAGCCGTCATCCGATGGGCCAGTCGAAGGCATCCCCCGCCCTTGACGGCTTTGCCCGTGAAGGAAGTGAAGGAGGAGGCGGTAGCAATCCCGGCGGAAGCCAGTAGCAGCCGGCTTGTTCGTGGGTGAGAGCGCAGAAACATCAACAAACCAAAGGAAAGAAGAGGGCCGGAGTAAGAAAAGACACAAGCTTGCAGTGCGCGCGCCGTGCCCTCGTCCGGACTCGCCGCGCCAGGCCGGCGCCCCATCTCTGATACGACACACGCCATTGTAGTACTGAAATCCGCTGAATTTTGAGTGAGAAATGAAAGCAAAAGAAGGGACAATGCGTACCGCGTCTCGTTCGCATATATGAGTCGTCCTCGGCCTCATGACTGCAGAGACGGAAGACCACAGACAGCGACGCTAGGCAGGCAGCGCACCCTCATCCGCTCCGCGTCCGAGGCATGCGATCGCTCGCGAACAAAACTACACGTCTTACACTCGGCTCATTGGGCTGTATAAGGTCGAGTCGCGTCCGTACTCCGAGTTTGTTCATCCTCCAATCCAGCTGGAAGTAGGTGTAGATTTGCGGCCGGAGAAGCAGCGTACACACTTGGTCTGGAATCAGAACCCAGATAAAGCCACCTGGAGGAACCGAGGAAACCGCACCATCTTCCGGTTCAAGTCCAGTCAAACAAACTCAGACCAGTCCAGTAGAGGAGTTAGTGAATGTATTCCCAGGTCGCGTCGGTCATCTCGACGCTGGTCGTCTTTCGAGAAACAACGCACACTGATCCCATCACCCATGCAACCCAATTAGGACTCTTCATTCCTCTTTATTCGATGGACCACCTGTAACGCCCAAAATATGATTGCAACTAACAAGCGTTATTGATCGCATGTGCTCGCTAAGATGTGGTTTTTCCGCGTTGGCGCGAGCACGGCTTAATCACGCCCAAATGCTCGCCGCTATCTACTGTATTTACAGTATGTAGTAGATAATCTCCTTAGAATAGATAATGACGGCCATCGTTGCCATCATCCCGGCGCGCTTGATGGCGCGAAGGGCGCGCCATCAATCCCATCACTACTACTGTCCGCCGCCGCCGGGTCGTGCACAAGTCCTTCAAAAATGCAGAAATTCACGAAAAATTCAGAGGGCACCGCATAAACAGGGAGGATACTTAGGACGACTTTCCCCCCTTCATGTAGCATAGGACTCAACAAAATTGTATTCAAAGACAGTTTCAAAGACATATGTAAGAACAGAAGGTGGCATAACACAAAACGACGGCATATATGTATGTAGCAAAGTCAGGGAGGCATATGGGGTTTCACAGGGACAGGCCAGTGGAGTGCGCATCTAAGTGAACGCGGGCCGCGCTTCTTTCCCTTGTCGCTGCGCACCTTGCGCACCTTGCGCGGCCTCTGCGGTGCAGGCTGGTCGGCGTGTTGTCTTCCTCGCCTTCGTCACGTCCCCGCTTCCCTGCAGTGCTGGGACTGGCGGCGGGCATGTTGAGGATCGGCCACAGCGGCGTCCATTGCGCGCGCTCATGCCCATCCCCACACTCCCGCTGCTGTAACTCCTCCATACCGGGTGGATCCCTTCCAAGTCGAGGTCCAAGTCCAATGGCAGCGGGGCATTTGGGATGGGTCTGGGAACCCCAACCCAGCCGAACGGGTCGAACCGTCATTATTCCGATCGCCCCAGCCAGTGGTCAGAAAAGGAGCCGAGCATAAGGGGGTCGGCGTTCTGGTTCGGGATGGGTGCGGGCGCGGGGTCGGGGTTCTGGTTCGGGATGGGCGCAGGAGCGGGGTCGGGGTTCTGGTTCGAGATGGGCGCAGGCGCGGGGGTGGCATTCAGGTTTGGAACGGGTGCGAGCTGAGCAGCAGGCAGGGGGTTTGAGTGGGGCGGGGCTCGGAACAGGTGCGGGGAAGTGGGACGCGGGGTTGGACAGCCTAGGCGCATGACCCTGAATGGGCTGGCGGCCTGCAAGCACACCGTATGGGCTGTGGGTGGGGGGGGGCACGCTGCCGGAGAGGGGGCTGGGGACGGTACGCGCTGCGACACCGCAGACATGCGTCGGGGCGTGGCACACACAACCCTCTCCTCGTCACTACTGTTTTCGTCCCTATCGTCTCCCCATCGTCCTCCCCATCGGTGTTGTCGTCGCTGTCCTCCACCACATTCTTGGATTTTCCCCGCCGCGACGCTCAACTTCTCCTTGCGCGGGCCGCGCTTCTTCCCCTTATCGGAACGCTGGGCGCGGCTCGAAGCGTACCCCTGTGCTGCCCGCTCCGCATTTAATTCGGCGGCCAGGTCGTCGCGCTGGTCCGGTGTCATCTGGACGAAGTCGATTGTCCCGTCTACCAGCCCGTCCCGCACAAAGCGGGCGAGGTCGACGTTCCAGGTGCCGGGGCGGGTACCAGGGAGCTCGAAGCCGGCGAGCTCGACCCCGTACTTCCCCATGACCTTGACCCGGAACCCCACGTAGTCCATTTTTGCCTTGGGGTCTTTTGTAATTTTTCCTGGACAAGCAGTGAGCGGACAGCAATGGGACGTGAATTGGGACGTACGGAGGCGATCTGTGAGCAATCCCGACACTTCCTTGCGCACCGCGTTGACGCCGTTCCTCAGACGCGCACCTGAATTCAAAAGACAGACGTCAGCGCCAGTCAAGACTCGTAAAGAAACGACATTACCTTCGTCCAGCGTACACGACCACTGCTCAAATTTCCGCATGAAGTGAGGCGCTGTGAAGTCCAGCCGCTGGTGAAGAAGTCCAGCGCATCGTCCGAGTCGACGCAGTGCGCGCGTGACGGGTCATCCGCACTCCCACGCGCAAAGAACGCGAAGGCCCGAACACCCGTGCGCTCGAACAGGTCCAGCAGCTACATTGAAATTAACAAACCAGTCATGTACACAGGCCCGAATGAAAACCACATACCTCGTCCCCAATACGTTTAGCAGTCACTTCGTGTCAATCTGCGCTGCCTTGGTCGTAGCGCGCATGCTGCGCCTGCGGTCGTGGCGCTTCCTGAGCACCTGGTTAATGAGGCGCTCGCGTTCGGTTTTGCTGATCGAGTCATAGCTGAATTTCCCAGTCAAAAGGTCGTCGTTGAGTTCTGCTTGCAGCTCTTTCAAGTGCTTTGAGATGCCTGTAATAAGAGTCAAGGCGTGCCTGGAGACAAAAGAAAAACGCGACGCACCGCGCTCCTGCAGGTCGAGGGCCCGTTGGTGCAGGACACCGTTACGCAAGTTGGGCCTGCGGTGGGCCTTGAGCTGGCTGGTGTTGCAGAGAAGCGCGCGGATGTCGGATTCCTTCTTGCAGTAACGCGCGGCAAGCTCCGTGATTTTTTTGTTGCGCTCAGCAAAGAAGTCGTCGACCTCGTTGTTGAGGTCGATTTTGCGTTTTTGCCTTGGCAGTGAGGAGTGTCTGGGTGGCTTTGGAAGCGCCGGAGGCACCAACGCGACGGACACGCGACAACTGGACTCTGACTTGGGTTGCGGAGAGCGTGCGACGAGGTGATGCCGTGGCCATGGGAAAGGAAGAGAAGGTGACATTTCCACAGCCACTTGTCAACAAACAAAGAAGCACGTACGTGTATTACTTACGTCGTGACACTTTCTGTCCAATCTGCCAGCATGATCACCTCACACCTTCCCCACCGACCACAACCCCCAAGCCTCAATGGCTCAAGGGTTGGGTGCGCCGCCAATAAAATCTAGCAATTTTATACGTCCGCACCCAACCCTGAGCGGTTGGGTCTTTTGTTCGACCCAGCTAGGTAAGTCTTTGTTTCCTTTTTCCTCTGCCCGCGCTTATTCACTTCCTCCATGTCGCGCCAATTTTTTTTACACTCGTCTTGCGTATAATCAAATATCTCTTTGGTGTCATCCTCATTCCCGTGCCCGAACCCCCGCCCACCCCGCTGGACAATGAGGAGGGGTGGTATGTAAATTCCTGGGGCTTAATTACCGTGACGGTGAGTCCTCCAAGCTACCGTTAAAACTTCTGTCCTCAGTAACAGCCACTGGCTGCTCTTTCTGCAGACACCTTCAGACGACCCCTGGGCTCAAGCCGACCCCATATACTTTGCGCGTACCTTTGAGGACGCGCTCAAGTACCTGCCACTCTGCGAGGCTTTTCAAGATGCCTTTGCACTGGACGCGGGTAGATTTTTAACACACAAAACCCTTCTACTACGCCGTAGATAACGATGGAGAAGTCTATTACACCAGGTACGTTTTATACTCATTTTTATGGAGTCTCTATTTTACCTCGTCCCACAGCGAAGCCGCAAAAGAGGCTTGCAAACACCAGCCTGACTATGGTGTCATTGTGTAATGACTTCCGAACGCGCAGCGCAAGCACGTACAGATGGCTGGCCGGACGACTACATATATTATGACATGAACAACATTTGTATTCCCTCACATACAATACAATACACTTATGTGTTCGTACTTCAAATTTTCCCTCAGAGCAAGCACAAAAAAAATCAATTCAAAATTGCGATGCACAAGTAAACTAAGGCATGCAGTCGCGAGCCTGGCGATGAAACTCCACACCTCCTTGGGATCACGGCTCCAGAACAGCTCGGCCGGGCGTGTCCTGCAGGGCACGAACAGCGCGATCCCTGAAGAAAAGTCAGGTATGCCCCAAAAAACCTTAAGGCTCACTTGGAACGAAAGACGCGGCTGTGGCCGCTCACAGCATACAGGCGGGGCTCGTTCTTCATGCCACCGGCGTGCTGGGGCCGGGTTCTGAGTTGTCGAAGTCGGAGTACGCAGGAGGGGCGCCTCCAACGTTGGCCTGCAGGCTGCGGCTGCGCTTGAGATGGTCATTGCCGTCCATAACCACGCGGCGATCAAGGTGGAGGACGGCGAAGGGTCGCTGACGACGAAGGGTGAGTTCTGGGCTTCGAGAAGAGGACACGTGCCAGCCCCCGGTCCCAACACGCTCGAACTGGAGACGGGCACGCTGGGGGCTGAGAGGGACCGGGGGGCCTGTCGCCGCCAGGTATTCCATCTCCTCCTTCTTCACCCGTTTCCCCCTCCTCCACCCGAATGGCCTCGTCCGCAGCCACGAGCTTGAAGTAGTGCTCCTCGTTTCGGCGCTGTTGTCGGACCCGCAAGGAATGCCTGGCGCGCGTCTGGGGCGACTCGTTTTCGTGCTCATGGTACTCGCTGCAGTCGAGGGTCCACAGGTCGTGAAACCTGGACCATGTGAATGCGCTGAACATGCGGGCGCCTGGATATCGCTTCAGTTGGCGCTCCAGGGACGCCCTGATGCATTTAGTGAAGAACAATGTCGAGGATCAAAACACACACCCAGAGGTTACCACTCCCATCCATTCTGGGTGAACCACGGCGTAAAATCCGCCGGTGTGTGCGTCTCTATCTTCGTGGCCGAGGTCGGCCTTGTAGATGGGGATGCAAGCAAAACCCCGTTGTCGTATGGCGGCGCGCCGAAGGGCATCTGAATGACAGACAAGAGATAGCAAGAGAGTCACGATCGTCACGCAAAGACTTGATCTTTGCCTCAGATTTTCAGACGTCTGATTGAATGAAAAATCATGTATTTAAAACGTAGTCTGCCTATGCAAAATATACATACTATCTTAGATGTCCCCCGTGCTCCAAGAAAGTATAGATTTGGGGCACGTACATGCACACCCAGGGCAGTCGATCCCGCCGCAACTCTTGCAGTCAGGAAAAAAATGGCCACCGGGGTGGTCAAACCATTGGACGGACACCTCACACATGCAGGCGCATCCGGGCAGTCGTCGAGCCGCATGCCTTGCAGTAGTCGAGTGGGGTGCGGGGCACGAGCCTCGAAGAACAGCTGCGGGAGGGGGCGCTGTGTCCCAACCCTCCCGCCATCCTCGGGATCTTCTTCCTCGTCTGGTGAGATAGCGCGGCGGCGTGGCACTGCAGAGAGCACAGGACGGGGATTCTGCTTTTGAGGGGGGCGTCCAACACAAGTTTCTTGGCAGGCTTGGCGGGGTATTGAACGCAAATGTCTTGCAGGCTCATGCTGGGT
>JARKIC010002926.1:0-41721 GCA_029378375.1 Mycena olivaceomarginata
CAGCCATCCTCCGCTCCGTGCTATGTCGACCTCTCGCCGCCGGCCCCTCAAAAGGCAGGCAGCTCTGGGCTCCATTCCGAGTTCTTCATCGGCCCCGATTCTCATAGACGACGACGATGACGAAGACGACATCCTCGTTGTGACTCGAGCATCCTCGTCTTCGTCGCTATTCGGGGACGATGACCTTTTCAGCACCCCGACACCCACCTCAGCCGCTCCCCGGGCAGCCTCGTCTATGTGTAATCCAAAACCCACTCCTACTTCTCGTGCTCCCCCTGTTCGTGCTGCCTCCACCCGACTCGAGCTGGGAATCTCTGCCCCGCCTGGGGGCTCCCAGCTTCGCCTCCAGGCCACAAAGCCAAGACCGAAACCGCTCGGCGTAGGCGCCCCCAGCCGTCCATTTATCTCCCGCTACACCCCGGCCGAGGCTGAATTCAATATCCGCGGAGGTGGGCTGCGCTCTTTCCATGAACCATTCATATTGTTTAATCATTTTGCAGACGATCAATTCCTGGCAGCCCTCGCCAAGCATGTAAAAATGACGGAAGACACCCGTGAGTTCAGTCATTTCTTTCACCGAACTCTGGTTAACTGTCGTCTTGCCAGGAAATTATAGCGACCATTTTCTAGGAGGCGATGAGGCCTCTGCCGACTTCCCTTCACGCCTCCGCCCTTACTCTAACACCGGACGTCCAGGCACTATCTGTGGCCGGGTTTTCGATGCCTCAGAGTACAGTAACACCATCGTCGGTGTTCTCATCCGCCACCTCTGCACCACCCCTGGGATCCTCGGCATCGCATTCGACAACTTTACCAATCTCCTCCGCACCTGCCAGGGATGCGCCAATCATTTTACCCCCGACGGGTTCAATGCCCACCTCTTGCCTAAGGGCGATGGGACCTATTATTGCGGGAACCATCCCAATAGAGCTGCTGGTCAGTTTCGTCTCGCCTCGCCCACCCAAGTCTGGCCTTTCTTTTACTGACGACCTCACCCTTCCACCAGTTTCGCCCGTAGACATCACAGTCTACAAGGACGACCTCCCCCAACGTCAGTTCCCCCTAGGCTGCGTTCCCGGTGAGCATGGAGGTATCAAGTTCATTGAATTTGGGTCGGTGACTGCGGTGGGCATTGCGCTCATCGCCCTCAACACCAAAATGGGGCTCCCTGACGACATTTGGCAAGGCATACGTTCCGCCATTGTCTCTTGCGCTGACTGCGGCCATATGCGCTCCATCCACGCACATAACGCCCACCTTGTGAACGGGGTTTGTCAGGACGTTCCGGAGTCATGTCTCATCGCTCTCAGCGCCAACGAGGTAGCGGCCATTGGGGCTGACGGACGACGCTCCGTGATAGCAATCACGGAGAACTAAATACAGGTGTTTTATTGTCCATCTACTGTAGTTCTTGTCTTTCTTGTCGCTTTCCTCCTCGCTCGTACATTAGCATTTTGTATATTATGCTATGATTTCTTGAAATATCACTTCTTGGATGTACAATTTTCTCGAAATTTTCTCGAAATTTCCCACGAGGCAAACTCCGATGCCAGTACTATTCTACTCTCCTCTCACTCGGAGGACTATTCTACTCTCCCCCCTCGGAGGACACCGTGCTCCATTCCCGACTTCACTCGCGACCTCCGTCTTTTCAGAAGAGGCAAAACTCCCGGGCAGATTTGAATCTGCGGCGCAGATTCAAAGATGCGTTGCAACTGAAGCAAGGCTAAAGACGCCACGTTCTATTCGAATTTTGAATCTGCGAATCTGCACCGCAACTGAAGCAAGTCAAATATGCGTTGCAACTGAAGCAAGGCTAAAGACGCCACGTTCTACTCGAATTTAGAAATTTCTCTTGGTCTCTCTGGAGCGGGTGGCGAGCGCTAGCCTCCTTCTAAGCCCGCAGAGTGCGGTTTATTCCTCAGCTCTGTTCTCCGCCGATGGCGCCTGCAGGCGTATCTGGGAATATAAATACAGATAATGTCCTTCCTTCAACACCAGCTCGCCGCCCACGCATTCATCCCCCTTGAAAACAGCACTTTTATCGTCCTCCAGCCCACATGTCTGCTTTGCCTTCTGTCTCGAGCGTACCCGACTCCCCTGAGCTGGAGACCTTGATTCGCTCGCTACAAGTGATCGGTCGCCAGGTGCGGCTTGCTCAAGGTCTGCCATTCGCGCCAGGTTCGACTCGCACACTCACTGATCTCAATCCCATCCCAAAGGTTCTTTGTCTCAACTCCTCGGTGGGCGCTGTATGATTTTCCTCTTCTTTCCCCATTCACACCGCTAAGTGAACCTTTGCAGCCGTGGTAGCTGTCGAGCTCCACTTTGTGCCCGGCACCCCGGCCACCCCGCAAGAAATCGCTGCCGCCTTCGCCAACCAAAAGACGGCTGAGAACTACTGGGTGGTCATTTGCGGCAGGGAACCAGGCCTTTACACCAATTCGTATGTTCACCTTGCCCCTGCCCTTCCACGCAACGTTGAACCTCACGCAGCCAGGATGCCAAGGACCAGACCAACGGCGTTCCCAATCAGCACCAGCTCCGCCGCTCCA
The DNA here is from genome assembly GCA_029378375.1 of Mycena olivaceomarginata. Classification (NCBI taxonomy): domain Eukaryota; kingdom Fungi; phylum Basidiomycota; class Agaricomycetes; order Agaricales; family Mycenaceae; genus Mycena; species Mycena olivaceomarginata. The sequence goes on from JARKIC010002926.1 coordinate 2,556, forward strand.
ACTTCAACGATGCTTTGGCCTACTATGCCAATAACTACCCGCATAACGTGAAGAAGCTCGTCGAGGTCACGTCGCCCTCCGCTGCCGCGTCTGTCGCTCCCTCCGTTGCGCCCACCGTGTCGCTTTCCGTCGTGCCCGCCGCGTCGCTCTCCGTCGCCCCGCTGTCGCGCCCCCGTGTCGCCTTCCGTCGCGCCCGCCGTGTCGCCTTCCGTCGCGCCCCCCGCTCTCTCTCCTCGCCCCGCGTCCTCTCCGTCCGCCCGCCCCCCCCGGCGCTGAAGCCGAACTGCCTCCCGTCGAACCGTCCTCAGACTGGGTTGATGTCGTTGTGGTGGACGACAAGACCGTCTCGAAGTAGCCGCTTGTATTCACCAAGTAACCCTAGTTCTTGAAAACCTGTACTTTGCATTTCTTGTATCGAACGACTACTGGCACTCTTTCTATCGATGTTCAGTCGTTCTAATCGATGTTCAGTCGCAAAACCCAGAAAGCGCCACTGTAGCAGCTCTCTCTCTTCTCTTCTCTTCTCTTCTCTGCTCAGCGCCACCAGCCTGCACTAGAACCCTCTTCACGGAAATATGGTATTTAATCCTCTGTGCCTTTGTCTCGCGACTCGAACCGCCCACTCTGTAGCGCTCAAAGTCCAGTCTGCTCAGCTCCTTGGCAATGTAGGCCCAGGCTGCATCCATTCTCAAGCTCGCTCACTCATGGAGTGTCTACAGGCCCACCCGACTTCGTATCAGTACTACCCTTGCCAGCACCATAGGGGAAGCCAATAATATCGTCTCTATGTGATTTACGGCGGTAGACCTGACCCGCTGTGGGGTTCCTGCGCGTACATGTCGGCTCTTCAAGCGTGGACCATGTATTATATCGCGAACATGGAGCTGATCAACAGTTCTTGGTCTGGAAAGTCAGACGTGGCAGAACTTCAAAAACGTGCCGTCGCCTTGCGAACACTGGCTGTAGCCTACGAGGCACAGACGCGCACAACCACCCGCCGTCAGTCTTTCGCATCCATTTCAGTGCACGTTGAAGAACTCACACAAACCTTGGAAGGCCATGCCTACTAGTAGCGCACTACCTTCAGAATCATCCAAGTTCGGCTATTGTATATATCCTCAGATTTTACTATTGCTCCTTTTGTACCTTCCATATCAACCAATATTTTGACTCCAAAGCAAAGCCTGACCGAACCGGAAACATTATCCGGGAATGCGCTAGCCTAGCCAAGCTCCCTCAAACAAACTCCAGGCAAGCACCGGCAAACGGGTAAACTCCTTATAAAGGCTTAGCTTCACCCCTGCACCTTTCTCTTGCCCGCTACCTGGCCCTAGTTGCACCTGACTCGGGTTCACCAGCCGGCATTCCCAGCTCCTCCTTCTATCGAGCACACATCCCCGCCACCGTGTGCTCCCATCCCTGATTCTATTCCGAAAGGCTCCCTAACTAGTACAGACTAGCACTGATTCATCGCTAGAAGACGACGCGCGCACGCCGACGACGCCGCACGGACGACGACGCGCGCACGCCACGACGCGCCCACGACGCGCCCACACCCCACGACGCGCCCACACCACCACGACGCCCCCGACCACGACGCGCCCCACACCACGACGCGCCCCACCGCCGACCACGACGCCCCACCGCCGACCACGACGCGCCCACGGCCGACCACGACACGCCCACGGCCGACCACGCCGACCACGACACGCCCACAGCCGATGACGACGCGCCCACAGCCGACCACGACGCGCCTACAACCTCCGACGACGACACGCCCACGTCGACCACGAAGCGCCCACGAAGCGCCCACGCCGACGCAGTTTGAGGTTATAGCCACCTCCGCAGAGAGGTCGTAGGCGCACCCCACTCGCCGGCAAGTCGAAAAAGTCGAAGACGGAGGTTTGGTGGGTCCGTGCGTGGGAGTTGATGTTTGGAAAACAAGTGCAACGCCACAATCGCTTCTTTCTTCTCCCGACCCATCGCCGTCTCCCTCCCCGTCTCCCTCCCATCCCTCCCCGTCTCCCTCCCATCCCTCCCCGTCTCCCTCCCATCCATCCATCCCTCCCATCCCTCCCTCCCCCCCCATCGCATTCATTACCTTTATTTTCTTCACCCCAGGTCCTCCAGACCTGAGGTCGACGCCGGTCATTCCAGACTAGCGTTTGGCAGGTCATTCCAGACCGCGTTTTTGTTTTAGTGCAACCTCTTCCGGGCGCGCTGCGCTGCCCTTTCTAGGGCGCGCGTTCAGAATGCCCACCCCAGGGCGTCCACCTCTTTCTTATCTTTCTTATCTACCACACACAAGCACAGCACCCACCGTCGCCCCGTACACCATTCCAAAGTCGCTCCCCTCGCTCCTTCCCCTCCCCTCGTTCGCTCGCTCGCGCTCCTCCTTGCTCCCCTCCCTCCCTTGCTCCCCTCGCTCCCTTGCCCTCCTATCTCGCTCGCTCCCTCCCCTCCCCTCCCTCCCTCCCCTCTCTCGCTCCCTCCCCTCCCCTCCCCTCCCTCCCCCTCTCCTCTCTCCCCTCCCTTCCCTCCCCTCTTCTCTCTCCCCCCCCTCCCCTCCCTCCCCTCGTTCCTCCGCTCTCGCTCTCATCGCTCCCTTGCTCCCCTCGCTCCTTGCTCCCCTCCCCTCGCTCCCCTTGCTCCCCTACTCGCTCGCTCGCTCCCCTCCCCTCCCTCCCCTCCCCCTCCCTCCCCTCCCTCCCCTCGCTCTCTCCTCCACTCTCGGTTTACTGTCCGCCCTCCCTCCCTCTCTTCGCCTCATCCCACTTTGCCACCGCTTCAATCCCACCCTTCCCTCTCCCACCAATCGCCTGCCGTCCACCCGTCCTCTCTACACTCCCGCTCTGCATCCCCTCGATCGCTTGCCTTCTCTTCTCACTATCCTCCTGCCACCCTATGGACTCGCCTTCTCGGCCTCTATGGGTCTCCGGATGTATCCCGCTTGCCTCCCAAACCCAGTGGATCATCGCCATATCCGTCTTGCAACCAACGAGAACGAACGGCACATCCGGGCAGAAATGTCGCACCTCCTCCTGGATCCACTGAGAAACGTCAAGCCCGCCTTGTCAAATCGCTGTAAGAGATCCATCTTTTTCTTTTCTGCACGTTACGAACGAGGCTGGTCCGTTCCGCCGCAAAGCAATGAGGAAGACATCCACGCCGGTGTAACAGAGTGGGCGCATTGACGCTGGTCGGGGTCCTCCCGCCCCTCCCCCCTCCCCTCCCTCCCCTCGCTCGCCCCTCCCTCCCCTCGCTCGCTCCTCCCCTCCCCTCCCTCCCCTCGCTCACTCGCTCCCCTCCCCTCCCTCCCCTCTCTCCTCCCTCCCCTCCCCTCCCTCCCCTCGCTCTCCTCGCTCCCCCCTCCCTCCCTCCCTCTCTCTCTCGCCCTCCCCTCCTCCCCTCCCCTCCCTCCCTCTCTCGCTCGTCTCTCGCTCGCTCCCCTCCCCTCCCTCGCTACCTCACTCGTTCCGTACTTGTTCCCCGCTCGCTCGTTTCGTTCCCTCACTGTTTTCGCTCGCTCCCCTCACCGATCGCTCCCCTCAACGCTCGTTCCTCCCTCACTGCTCCCCTCACTAGTTATTGTAGCTTGTGTCCATGTGATCTCCCCGTCCATATTTGTTCTTTGAATACAACGCGGTTTCTTGGATGGGGTCAGACGTCCGTTCAACGAAGACAGTGGAATTCTAGTCTAAGATTCATGGGCCCCCTTCTATAATTGAACCCAAATGAGATCAACACTCAGTCAGACATACTGATTTACGGGACCAGCTCTTCGTTCCGAAGAATAACTGGTCGGCAACTTCAATAAAGTTACTCCGCGTATAAATACCCACAACCATACTGCGCCGCAGTACGCTCAACCTCGCACCTCTATCCGCCTCCCGAATCTACAATAATGCCCTGGTTTAAGTAGCAATTGAATGTTCTGGTTCACTTACCGTTCTAAGTTATTCTGCCAGTGCTGCAGCCCGGTGAAAAACTTGCGAAGGCGTTCCATTTGAGCCCGCACTCGGATGAAGATGGCGAAAATGAGGGTGGGCGTTTTCAGCTTCAAAACTCCAAGGCCGCCCTCATCGTTTACTTGATAGTTACGGTTCCGTGAAATCGGGTTGAAACACCTCGACCTTTCTGTCACTATGGGCAAACAACAAACCGCGACGTTGAGCAGGATCGAACAAGAGGTATGATAGTTTATATTGGTTGAACCACACGATCTAAGTTCGAACCCTTCATAGCTCAAGGCTACATTCTCTGAGTTCAACCATGCCGAATTGGGCGCCTTGAGGCTTGGGCTTACCATGGCGTATATCAAGACGTACGGGGGAGATCAGAGGTCGGCGAAGGAGAAAATATCAAGTGCGTGTTTGGCCGGGACACATTCACACCAGCTAGCATGTTGAAACTGGAAGCAGGTCGAGGGGCGGGAAAGGAAGGAAACCAAGGACGGCAAATCCCCCGCAAACGAAAACACCGAATCGACGGACGACACCGACTCGACGGACGACAAATATAAATCTAGTGTGGGTTTCGGATCAGGCAGTGAGTCACTCTCTCGTTCGACTATACTCGGAGTCAGCGACTAAATAAAGCGGCCATCTCAGCCGACCTTCAACTTCATCGCCGCCCGCCCCAATCATCAAGGACTTTCTCGAATCTTCGAGCCGTCCCTCCTCTACCTCCATCCCACCTTCATTCAAGCCGGCATCACCAGCCAGGAACATCTCGACAGCATCGCGTTGTGGCCGCGCTTAAACCTCGTGGAGTTTCCTCGGCGGGCTCGAAGATCCAGTGGCAGGCAAAGGCCAAACATTGAGGAAAGTCGTGGTTGAGGCGCTTGTGCTTCGTCTTAAGGCCAGCGATTACGAGCGTTGACTGCATGAAATCTCTTGTTTGAAAGTTGAAACTGAAGTCGATCGACAACTTTGTACAATAATCCTGCCCGCCAATTGATTGTCTTCCGATCTTGCTTTGGGTTCCATGAACGATCGGGCGTTGGGCGTATAAAGTGAAGATCTGAAAGGAATGATGAATATTGAACGCGGAATGGGAAAGGATAGAGGACTTCCAGAGCGCTAGCGAAGGCATTTATAAGAACAGCATAGAATAGAATAGAAGAGCGCCGCGCCTGTAGAAGCTCGAGGTGCTGTCTTTCAGATTATAGAAGAGAGATGAAATGATTAATGGACATCGCGAAATTGCCAAAGACCTAGGAATTCGATCCGCGGCTGGTCCAGAATCGAAGAAGATCTGCGGGACGGGACACTGACTGTAGTATAAAAGGTGGTCAGATCACCCTGGAGCCGTTGCCATCCGCGCGCGGGCTTGATATTCTGCACTTTCCTCTCAGACACGGGCGAATTCATCCGGCGTGCGGGGAGACCCGCGCTCGGCAGGGTTGGTCAACGAGGTCAGGAAGTCGCCGGTGGTTTGGCGAGGGGTGCAGACGAAACCGCGGCTGGTCCAAAACTCCTTTGCGCTCTCCGTTGGTCCAAAGAAAATTTGACGCCCTCTTAGGATGCCTTTATCGAACAGCTGCGAAAGAACTTCAGTATTGTCCCGGTCGGCGGCGTGTGTGCATACATCATATGCGCTCTGAGACGCCTGGATAAAGACCTTAGTAGAGCGGGAGACAAGTCACACTGTAATGACAATCTGATAGATGGCGACCATGCAAGTTGAGCCAGTAGAACCTGAGTCGGAGGTCGACAGCCGCAGAGTCCGGATGAAGTCGCGCGCAGTCGCACTATCGAGCCCGCGTGTAAGTCGAGCCAGTAACCTGAGTCGACAGCCACAGAGAAGTCGAGCGCAGTCGCACTATCGAGCCCGCGTGTAAGTCGAGCCAGTAACCTGAGTCGACAGCCACAGAGAAGTCGAGCGCAAGTCGCACTATCGAGCCCGCGTGTCGAATTATCCCAGCACTGAAGTGGAGAACCACTCAAGGTCGTCTCAGCGATACTGACGCGTTTTGCGCTCGTGGAGGGCGATACGGCGCATGGCGGACGCTGGATCCGTGAAAAGCCCGCAAAACTTGACGAGGCGCCATTCCCAAATGGGTCCCTGACTGTGCACAATTCTATGAGTACGAAGAAATAGGGAAGGAGGAATCTACAAACCGACGAGTTTCTTCTTCGAGTATGTATCGCAAGCTGGGAGGGACGTCAGAACAAATTTGCGGAATGAGACCCGAACAATTGCTTGGACATTTGATCTGACTGCCGACTCTTCTCTACAGTGCGCCGTGATCGACGAAGAAGCTCCGAGTCTTCTTCCTCTGTGATCGATGCATTCACACTACACCAACTCAATCTAGCCTCACCAGAAGAGCACCGTGCTCTACTGCAACGAAACTTTTCGGACTTGGAGGACATGTTCCAATTGCACTCGCTCTCGAGTGCGAGTGCTCCCTCAGTTTGGGGACCTAGCCTTACTGATAAGCTGCTCCACAATGCCGAACGCCTTGAGAAGGTGCACGACTGGGTGTGGGAGATGATTCAATTTGAACTTGAGCCTTTGGCCGCTGCTACTACACTCTTCGTCCAAGTGTCATGGGCTAGATTCCAGGGTTTCGAGAAGGACGCTCTCGCCTTGTTAATCCAGGCTCAACGCGATGCCTTCAAGGTGATCCAAGATGACCATTACCACCATTTTCTTACTGAAAATTGTTAGGCAAACGTCTCGGTGGATGCCGCGTTCGGTGAACCCAGGCTTCGGACCTACAATGATGATGCTGCCTTGGTGGCCGATACGTTTCCCGACCTTGAAGGCCTGCTCGTTCAAAAGCTCAGTATCAAGGTCACACGTTCGCAGACATGGCACGAGACGTTTGCAAAGGAGCTCGTCCAAGACTCTGAGCGTATGGACGTCGTCCATGGCTGGATTTGGTATTGCATTGCCTTTGAGCTGGAACCTGTTGCAGCTGCGTTGCTCTTCGTCAAGGTCCTATGCTACCGTTTCCAGGGTTGTGACCAGGAGGCTTTGGCACTGCTTCTGAGGGTGCAGATAGAAACTTTCAAGGTAGGACCGGTGTCGCATGTCTGGATTTCGGTCGCTGAAATTGGAACCTGCAGGCACAAATTGGCACCGAAATTGACCTCAAGGACAATTCTCCACCGGAAGTTAGAGAGGGGCCCCATGTGTCTATACCCGTCTTAGAGGCTTTGAAGCGAACGTGGTTGAAGACGCTATGACCAGATGTTCTCGGTGGAACATTGGCCTGAAGTCTTTTTTTTCGCCTGGACCCGGATTCACCCGATGTTAGCCTTTCATTCTTGTCCTCCCTCTATTTGTGACTAAGTCCAGCCTTCTCAGAGGGGCGATGTGAAAGCTGCGGTCACCATCATGAAGGAGATGCGCGAGGTCAGGAAGGCTAGGTACCGACTGGGCACCTTCGCAGACGCCGTGAAGGTGAGACGCACGTGTTTCAGCATCCTCCACCTACTGACCGGTCGGCGCAGAACTCTGGTTTAGCTGAATCTTTGAGAGTGATCACTGATCCTCACACCCGACGTGAGGTTGACTTCCCGGCCATACAACTATCTGATGGAAAATATCATTGGCGGGACTTTCTCGGAGTTATCCTCTACAACTGGACGCCCAGAGGAGAACCGCATTCAGCCCCCTCAGTCGCCATCATCTCCTAGCAAAGTCAGTCGGTCCAATGCCTGAATATTTCCATTCATTCTGTTTAGAAGTCTAGGATTTCTGTCTCAGCATTTATTCAACTCATGTGCGATCTGCGCTTCCTAGCATCTATGACCAGTCGTCGGAACAGGTTTTTTTTCTGTCGTCTCTGGAGAATTGGAATTTTGAGTTTGAGCGCTGGGTGGCGCCAACCATCCGATCCATGGTCTGTCTGTTATTCCGCCTTTCGTAAAATTTAAGTCTTACCTACTGCTGCTACTACTGCCTAGTGTTGGTGCCACTTGCCCTCGGTCGATTTGTGGGACAGAGTGCAGCTGTTCCGCGACATCTGCTCCACACCCGTCGCGGATGGTTGGCTAGAATCCTGCAGCCCCAACTGGGAGCTTGTCAAGGAAATCCTCGTACAAGCGCAAGCGGAGCGTTCTCACCTGCGCCACGTGAACGAACAAGCCTTCAGACGCCGGAAGTCAACGTACAGTCCCAAGGTTAAGGAAGGGAAGCCGGGACAGTCTGCTGGTATCAAAACGAAGACAACAGCGCTAGGAACCAGCTGCCAGCGACGCCAAGCCAAGGAGCATGTGCTCTCCTACGACGACAAGCCGGACAGTCTGCTGGTATCAAAACGAAGACCTCAGCGCTAGGAACCAGCAGCCAGCGGCGCCAACCCAAGGAGCATGTGCTCCCCTACGACGACATTGTTCGAGTGGCGAACGCGCCCAGCTGCCCCGATGCGATACCAAGCCGGAAATGGAGCGCTGCGTTCGTCGCATCCCGGTGAAAAGGCGCCCACAGAGTGACTTGGAATTTTGGCGAGGATCAATGCTGACTTGCGCTGACAGCAGCGATGTCATGGTACGCTCGGGTCTTCGCATGCAAGTTTCTTTCTTCATATGCAAATTTCAGGCGGGTCAGGTTAAGCGCCAGGTGTTCTCTCCAAACGAACTCCAACTCAAAGAAATTGCCCCGCGGACGAAGGAGGAGCTGGGAGATTGCCGGCAAGATATAGCACTCTTCCAAGAAGAGGGAACGGGTCACCTGGTAGGCAAACCGCAAACTGTCTATTGGGAAACTCAAATACAACGTCAACTCCATAGATCGGGGGCGTCCAATTCGACGCGTGGGACAGGCAAACATTGACTGGCCTCCGGAAAAATCATGCGACAGCGGGCGAGTATGCCAAGGCTGCGAAGCGCAGTAAAAGTCGCAGTTAGCAGGAAAACTTCGGCCAATTGGCTCCCGCGTCCCGAAAGGCGGCAGAAAGGGTGATGGGTATGGAACATACGCCTACCATTCAGCACAGAATGTCCAGGGAGTCAGAGCTCTTTTCGCTGCGGCAAACGTACGTCTGCATTCTCCAGGTGCCAGTCGAGACTTATTCTGCACCCTGGTCCAGGACTCAGACACACTCTTGGAGACCGTCCGCTCTTTCGCTCCGCAAGTGGTACGCGAAGTACGGGCAAAAAACACAGGCGGCCGGAATCAATCGGATGGGACGAACGGGCATGAACAGCTTCTATTGCTGGGAGTACGCTTCTCCTCTGCATGTCGACGACGACGAGGGCTGGTCTATATGCTGCCAGCTGTACAAGAACTGTCGAAGTGACGAGTACAATTTTGCGTACGTCGAATGGGGTATCTACATTCGCACCGAGGCCAATTGCATCTGGTATTTCCTCTTCTTCTCCTCCCTCTATTAGAAGTCCATCAAATTCGTCTGTCTTAGGTTCTTCAACCCCAACCACCTCCACGGAACGGTGCTACCCAGGCAGTCCTCCCTGGCCTCCGCTGTTTCTCGCGGAACGCACACCACCATCCGCCGCAAGGACATCGAAAAGGCGTCTCTCTTCGACGAAGTACGGGCCACTTATACCACGCGCAGCAATTTTTGGCGGGCATGATCACCGCTTTTTTTTGTCCCTCTATAGAACAGAAATAATAATGAATCAGCTGACCTGAGCGAGCATTGTGATATTCGATCATCTCTTCCGTCTCTCATGCCTCGTACACCTACTCCCCCGGACACGCAGCATTCGTCCTCTGAACCCACTACGGCGTGTCTACCCGGGGAGGACCATGGCAGACGGATATATAACGTGCCCCACTGATTTCTATGCTCCGTTGGAATGGGAGCGGCCCGACCATGTGAAGCCACGACACGGGCGTCATAACATCTGGACAGTCGAGGACGGTCGCCTCAACGGAATCCATGTTAATGCGTGCGTGATCCCTGTCCTGCTTTTCCCCCGCATACGACTCATGTTCTCTGTCCGTTGCAGGCCCTCCAAAAATCAAGCCATCCAGAACACGCCTTTGGCTCGGACACGCGTTTTCCCCTGCATCGCCTTGGCTCTGGACCATCTGGCGGAGACCTGTCGCGAGAGACATACACATTGCCACCAGCGCAACGCTGAAAGAACACGGCTCCCGACTTCCTGGGAAGGCGACCGCCGCCCCGGGAGCAGCTGCAGCTCTGACTCGGGCTCGGGCTCGGGCTCTGGCTCGGACTCTGGCTCGGACTCGGACTCACCCATTGGCTTTCGCTTGTCGCGCTCGTCACGCTCTGACTCGGACTCGGACTCACTCAATCCCTTTCGCTCTGGCTTGTCACCGTCCATCGGCCCCAGCCCCGCCACCCCTCGCGACTCCCAACCCGCCATGCAGCGCCGAGAGTTGTTGAGAAAGCCAGCGCTTATAGAGATGGAAGACCTCCCTTCACAGCTAGCACACGACGGGTGAGTTAAACACCCACCCTTTGGTTTAGATATGTTTCCCGGGCCGAATCTCAATCTTCAGACATGCCTCCGTGCGCAACTTCATTAAGCAGGAAGGCGCCATTGTACTAGTAGCCTTCACCAATGCTATAGCCTTCACTCGTGGCGCATCGCCTAGCCCGCGGGCGATTGTCTCCATGTCGGTGCACCGGAAGTCCGATGGCGAGCGACAAGATGAGATGGAGGACCCGAAGTACGTGGACTTGGACTCTTGGGTCCTTTCTGAAGGTCTAATAAATTGAATTTGCAGCCACTTAGAGGACGGGGTAGATGTGTGGGTTATCTCGTCGGCAGCAGCTCGCAGGCTGGTTACAGACATGACTATCTAGCAAGAGAGAATTTATTTGTACACGATACCATTGGAATTCCACTGGCGCAAATGCTCCAATACATCTCGGGACCAGCACATCTGCCACCCGCCTAGCCAGAATAGCGTGCGCTAACCATCCAATGGACCGCGCTGAGTGTGTAATCGCGCAGGTATCGTACTCGTTCCAGAAGCTCGGCCTTTTCCTTCTCGAGCTCGACTATCGACTTTGCACGCCGTTTCTTATGGGACCTGCGGTGCACCCTAAGCTGAAGAGCTCGTGCTCCTTGGCGGTGATTGGCATGGCAGCCGCAGGTAAGACAGTGTTTCTGTCGGTGTGGGTCGACGATGGGGTTTGTCGAGGAGTTGGGTGAGAGGTAGCAGTGCGCAATGTTCTTCCTGCATACTGCAAGCATTTGAAACTTGGGTCAGGTAACAGCAGAAGGGAAGGTGAAGCTGAAAGTACCTGCCGTCGTGTCGCGTCTAGGGAAAGAACCAGAAAGGACGCGGTGTTTGTTCGTGGTTGGTGTCAGTGGTTCAAGCGGCACAATTGATTTTAAGTTATCCAAATCCACCCAAATAATACTGAGATGAGACGCGAGCGCACAAGGGGAATGAAATCATCGATTCAGGATTTAGACAAAAGATATAGGGGGGGGTAAACAAGAGATTGGCCCTTCCTCCCTCCCGGCTCGACAAAAGAACTACTGGATCGAGGTTCTAGAAAATCACGGGGTTACGGGTGGGCTGGTGGGGGAGAGGCGCAGTTCGCGGCCCGTTGGTTGTGGGAGCGCGAAAATGAAAGGCGGTGGACTGGAGGAAAGGCGAGCTCTCTGAATATGATATATATCGCGGGTAGGGTTGTCCGGGCGCAAAGCTTTGCATGGAGCTGAAAGGCGAGGGAAATTATTCGCACCGAGAGCGAGTCGAGAACTTGCGCCACTGGGCATCGGTGGAATCTGGAGATTAGGAAAACTTCCATTGGAGGCGCACCTCACGCCGCCAGAAGAAAAGTGCGGAAAGACTTTGACTCCTGCACATCGAGTTGAGCTGCAAATTATTCGAACGCGGAGGCAGGAGAGAACCTGCGCCACTGGGCATCGGCTGAGTCTGGAGATTAGGAAAACCCCCGCTGAAGGCGGACCTCACGCCAGAGAAGCGCGAAAAGAAAGAATGGCGTTGCCGCACGTTGAGCTGAAATTCCAGGGAAAAATTCTTCGTACCCGGAGGCAGTCGAGACCGGCGCCACTGGACATCGGCGGAGTCTGGAGGTTAGGAAAACCCCCGCTGAACGCGCCACCTCACACCAGAGAAGTGCGGAAAGACTTTGGCTCCCGCATGAACATGGGGAAAGAGAAGGTCGGGTGACGGTGAAGAGTTCTCCACGCTATGTTGACTTCCTCCAAGTTGGGTTTTTTTTTGTAGAATTAGGCAATGTGCGTAGTGGAGTTTTTTCAAGGCTGGCTGCTAGGAATTTTGCTAGGAATTTGGGCGGGAGAAGGAACGGAACGGGGACCTAGGCAAAGATACTCACCAGATTGAAACAGCGAGGTTAATCTTGCCTAGAAGCAAATGGTAATCTTGCCTAGAAGCGAATGATAGGTCTTCGGAAAGCTTACTTCGAACGGGGACCTAGGAAAAGATGAGATCCTCACCAGATTGAAATGGCTAAACGGCAGCGTCTTCGAAACACTTGCTTTCTCGTCGTTAATGTACCGAACGGGGACCCCGAAGATTGGATTAGGTGCTAACTCGTATTATCTGGAAAAACGCGCACCTTTCTCAAGCCCCACCTCTAGAGTATCTACACAGGCTGCCCCCAATGTCCACGCCCGATAACAGGTGAAGTGTTGAGCTGCTACTGAGTATTTGAGTCTCATCCTCGCCAATTGTTCTGCTTTCCTAAAAACTCTGGCCATCTTTCGGATCTCTTGTTCTCTCTGCGAAGCCTGTTCCCCACCGGTTGATGAATCGCACGAGCGGGATGCGAGCCGCCCAGAACAGGAGGCTGTGGTCGCCAGACGCCCGGAACAGCTGCAACTCCTTGTGTGGGACGCCCAGCGGAGGTACACTATCAACCCGACACTGACCGCGCGCCGTGAGCTGGACGAGGCTCGGGCCAAAGCCTTCGACTCAGACTCATTCCAGCTGTTTCACGAGGAGCGCAGTCGACGATTCTTGGGCCCTGGACCCCCAGCAGCTTGCTGAGCAGCGCGAATTGCGCCACAAAAACTTGACCGACGCCTTGGCCAGGAACAGGAGAGAGCCAACACCTGCTAACCTTCAGGCGTTGGAAGAGGCTCGGCGGCGCCTCCTGGCTGTCTCCGACCGAGGGGACAAAGCCGAAGGGGAGGATAGCGATGGTTACGGTGTGATGTGGACTCAAGCGGGTGGTCTGACACAAGTTCTGAAGCCGGGTGTTCAATTCCTACAGTCCAGGATGAGATTGAAGCGTCGTTGAAGGCCGCCAGGTCAGTTTTTTTCCTGTAGTGATTGTCGAGTTCGGTCCGACGAATAAATCATAGGCCTGAATAGTGTGTTCGCTCCCGCGTAGTTGGTTCGTTCGACTTGGTGTGCGTAGCGTAGCGTAGAGTGAGATGCTATTGAATATCGGGTTGGAAAAAAATTAAGCCTAAACGACCATGCATTCCAGAGCGTTCAAAGTCTAACTAATGCAATACAAGAGAGAAATATGCAGTACAAGACAAGGAATGTGCAATCAATACAAGACAGAAATACAGAAATACGCAGTAACAAAAATACGCAGTACAAGGATTGAAGATCGGAACTTCAAGGAAGGCCGGTCTGGGAGAAGACCTCCCGGGGGTGGGCAGTCTGAACGCGCGCCCTGTAAGAGGGGAGGGAGGGGAGGGAGCGGCGAGCGATCGACGGGAGGGAGGGGAGGGGAGCGAGCGAGCGAGGGAGTGGAGCGAGCGAGGGGAGGGAGGGGAGGGGAGCAAGGGAGCGAGGGGAGGGAGGGGAGGGGAGCGAGCCAGCGAGGGGAGGGAGGGGAGGGGAGGGGAGGGAGCGAGCGCGGGAGCTAGGGGAGCGAGGGAGGGAGCGAGCGAGCGAACGAGGGGAGGGAGGGGAGGGAGGGAGCGAGCAAGGGGAGGGAAGCGAGGTGAGCGAGAGAGCGAGCGAGGCGAGCGAGGGGAGGGAGGGGAGGGGAGGGAGGGGAGGGGAAGGAGCGAGGGGAGCGACTTTGAAGGTGTACGGGGCGACGGTGGTGTGCTGTGCGTTGTGTGGGTAATAAGAAAGATAAGAAAGAGGTGGACGCCCTGGGGTTGGCATTCTGACCGCGCGCCCTAGAAAGGGCAGCGCAGCGCGCCCGGAAGAGGTTGCCACTAAACAAAAACGCGGGTCTGGAATGACCCTGCCAAAACGCTCGTGGAATGACCGGCGTCGACCCTCAGGTCTGAGGACCTGGGGTGAAGAAAATAAAGGTAATGAATGCGATGGGGGGGGAGGGAGGGATGGGATGGATGGGAGGGAGACGGGGAGGGAGACGGCGATGGTGGTCGAGAAGAAAGAAGTGATGTGGCGTTGCACTTGTTTTTCCAAACCATCAACTCCCACGCCGGACCCACCAAACCCGACCGTCATGCACAGAAAACGGGTCTTCAAGATGCCTGCCAGGAAGAAACAGACGGCTCACAAGTTACCCCGTCGTCTGCCCAGAAAAGGTTCCCCTGCATGATGCCCCAGGGGAAGCGTCGATGCCGAACTCGGGCACCGACAGCCGTAGCAGCGACGGCAGGCACAGGCAGCGCCAGCGACAGCGACAGCAGCAACAGCAGCGCCAGCATACAACTGGTGGAGAAGAAGAACAACAAGAAGAAGACCAACAACGCCGCCGACAGCGACGTCGAAGTCCTGGAGCCGGAGAACAAGAGGGCGGTAGCTGCCGCGTTCTCGCCAGACGCAGACGTCGTCGAGGTTGCTTCTAAGCCAGGGTCTTCAGCGTCGGTGGAGACGCAACGCCACTGCAAATACCAGCGCCGTTTCCGCCTGGTTCGGGAGCCCATTGGAGGAGATTGGACGCACGACGAACGTGCAGATGTTAGTTTTATTTTTTCAGTATGAATTATCCTCTGCGTTCCGCTGATCTGCGGACAGACCGTACGCAAGTACTTCGCGAGCGCTCCGCGTCTGCCGGACCCCTCCGGACTGCAAGTCGCTCTCTTCAAGCGCGTATCCCAGGACATACGTCGGAATCCGGACTGGTTAAATGACGAGGAATGCTCAGTAAGTCGGAGAGGACGTGGGCTGGTAGGTATCATCTGGGTCTAACGCTATCTCATAGATCTGTATGAGCGGACCCAAGCCAAAGGTCGTGCTTTCGTGTGGATGCAGGCATAAACTGTTTCATATTGTAAGTGTAGATACTCACTCGACTAGGGACTGACCTTATCTCCTCAGAAATGCGTGCAAGAGTGGCATGAAAAGGAGGATGCTAGCTGGCAGCGCCCGATGAATTGTAAGTGTGCATGTTCGAAGACGCGCTGCGTCGCTGACTGTAATGGGTCGGGTCCAGGTCCGACTTGCAAGGCGGGGGCAAAGCCGCTCAACGTCGGCTGGGTCACTCCCTCGGCGACTGAAACTGCGACGCAAAAGGAGAGGAGGAAACAGAGGAAGAAGGAAAAGGCGAAGCGGGACGGTCGTAGGAATGCGGCGAAGAAGGTCAAGAGAAACGCCAAGGCTGCAGCAGAGGAGAAGAATCGGAGGGATGCAGAGGCGGTTCTCGCTCCCGGATTGACGATGAAAGATGGGATTTTGCATTACAGGTAGAAAAAGCGCGCTTGAATCGTACTCTAGTTTCGACGTCTGAAATCTGTCATTTTATGTCTATATAGTCCTCAAAATTGTATTGTTGTTGCGACGAATGACCAGTACAAAATTTATCTAATTGTTTGGAATAGGGAGAATGACTCCAGGAGCGCCGGACTCGCTCAGACTCTTTCCAATTAAGAGCTGATTTTCATACCTGTCCTGCGCTTGAATTACGGCGCACGAGCTGAGACGAACAGGCGCTGGTATTCAGCTAAGTACTGGGGAAGGACAGGATTTGCGGCCGCACGCTCGGCCTTCTCGAATTTTGAAGGGAGGCCGCCAGGCCAGCATGCGCCCGATGCAAGTTGATATTGTGCTCGGAGACAGCCTTCATTGAAGCCTGCACTTTCTTGGCTTGCTGTAGGCCTGAAGAGGTGGGTGAGACACGCTACTCGGGATGAAAGACAGTCGCGGGGACTATGCACCTTTCCTCTTCAGGTTTTTCAAAGTATTCGTGACCGGGGCGACCGGGTTGTACGAGGGTCGAATACCGTACTGCTCGTATTGCTGAGAGAAAGAATCGAATCGAGGGGTAAGCATCGCGGATGGAAACGGAAACGGGTAAACCTCACCAGAAGGGTCTCGTGCTGCATGGCATCATAGTCTTGCCCCCGCAAGAGACCGCCCAGCAGGGTGCAGTGGACGCCCTCGGGATTGACATCGCTGTGGACTGCTTCGGCGAGGTTTTGTATTAGGTTCTCCGCTTGCCAGACAGGGAACGGGATGAAGCTCTTTTCCCAGCAGATGCAGGAAAAGCGAACTTGCTGGTCACCTTGTCGCGGACCCAGTCTACTAGACGTTATAGATGCGGGAAAGAGCCTAGATTGGGGAAGCTCACCAGCTCCTGCTTTCCCTCCATCAGCTATGATCTGGGCTATGGTGGCGTCCCAGCTAGGATGCTCGATGCAGGCTAGGCTGCGCATGAGTTGTCGTACTGGATCGCTGACGCTACAGGTCTGAATATTTCGGTAGTTGTGGACTTTACACAGTCGATAGATGCGCCGGAGGTGCTCGTATGGCCCCAGGCTGCGGAGTGTGCGCCACGACTCGTGGAGGTCCATCTGGCCGGGCGGTAGGGCGGCTGCGCGATCGACGAGATAAAGCCCAAGGCCTGACGCCATCTTTAACGGGCTGGACCAAAGGAAAGATGGGACTCGCCTTTGGCTTGGCCACGGTGTTGGTCCGCACCCCAGTGGAGAATGAGCCCTTGGAAGTCTTCGAGAGATTGTCCGTGAAGGTGGCGCCACCTCAACCTGCGACCACCGTCAAACTCGACAATCTTGTCAATCTCTTCAAAGATCCTCTGATGGGCAGCAGCGGTATGACGGGTGAGGTAGACCCGGCAGAAAAACAACACCTGGTCGAAGAGGTGGTCAGCGGGGTAGGCGGAGAGGATGGATATGGAATTTCTGCACTCACTGGTGTTGGCGTCCCTGTCCATAGCTGAGATCTCAAATTCATCATATCCTACGATCCTCTTGAAGCCGATGTCACTCTGAAGATATTGCGCCTTCTGGAGCCGAGAGCTGGAATGCGGGGTCATGCAGATGATGATACGTGTACTCTTCTCTTCAGGAAGAAGCGGAGGTTCGTCCTCCTCGTGCGCCGGTAGGCTGTCGTTCTTGATGTCCAGCATCACACGAATGTAGTGGAGGTGGCGGGGAAGCTGCTCATCTTGAAGACGCTTGAGGTGCTGCACTCCTGAAGAAATGTAAAGTCGATCAGGTGGTGAGATTGGAGCAAGGAGGGTTGCTCGCCTTTCCAGTCGGTGCCATGCGGGAAGTGCTCTTTTTGGCCGAGGCGATGTAAGCACTGAGGTGCGCTCGATGGCTAGGGATGGGTGGAGATGGCTGAGCGTCGGGTTTGCGTAGATCCGGAACGTCGTGTATAAATACGATTTGATAGCAGGATGTCGGAGGGAAGCGACGCGCAGTCATGTCGGGGAGGTCCTGGCGAAGGTTTTGTAGGAGGGTCAACAGTTGGGAACGAACCGCTTGGGGCGTTTTCTCGGGAAGGGGATCGGTGCTTATGGACGCCTTCCGAGGTTATAAGAATATAGGGGCATTCACTGCGGTTTACTGGAATCCACGCCCGGAATTTGACGTGACAGTCGAATGCGGCACATTTGGTGTC
Organism: Mycena olivaceomarginata; assembly: GCA_029378375.1. Lineage (NCBI taxonomy): Eukaryota > Fungi > Basidiomycota > Agaricomycetes > Agaricales > Mycenaceae > Mycena > Mycena olivaceomarginata. Next base: position 20,247 of record JARKIC010002926.1, read on the forward strand.
TTACAAGAGGGGCCATCCTCGTGCTCGCGGTGGTCGACAGCTGCGGCTAGGTCAGTATAGGGTCGGTAGCGAGGATGGTGGAACGCACGGCAGTGGTTACGTTGAGAAGAATAGTTGGTAACGTTCTGACAGACCGCCAATGGCCCAACGCTCTTTTCCCTAGCAGCGCGCTCAATTTGTAGAGCCTCTTCCGTGTCACCGGTAAAACAGCTGCAACGTATTCGAGGTTGCAAGCTACCATCCTGTATGTTGAAGTCGACCCAATGGTTGCGGGTGCGGCTCGAGTAGTGCTCGCAGCTGGGAATAGATGATTAACAAGGCGATCAGGTGGGTTAGATGGTGCTCGCTTGCCTGAGATAGACGAGAGGAGGTTTCCCATCTCTGCCATCGAGCTCGTGGTAGAGGGATTCGGCCGTCGCACGTGTCGGGGGCTTGATAGCCACGCTGGAAGTGTCGCTCAGCTGCTTGCATTTGCTCAAACTCAAGGGCCTCTGTCTCTGTGCGAGAAGTCGTTTGTTGTCGGGGTCGCCTGCAGCCCAACTTTTGAATGGCTGCTATGTATGAGGCAGTCTTTGTAAAAACATCGCGCTCGGAGGGAAGAATGAAGGAGCGCGCTTCACGTTCCCTGAGCTAGTTTGCGCTGGACATCTTGGCGCGTGGCATGTGTATGATTGTAGTCGTTTTCCAGCGATTGAATGTCTGCTTGCGAACAGGTCCCTTGACGCCGAGGCCTGGTATGAGGGATCAGGTGTGAATGACGGTGCTGGCGAGGCGAAAACTGACAGGTGCTGTGTCGGATTCTGCCGAGGACAGGGTTCCCAGCCTCGTCCACGAGGAGCGGGGTATAGATCATTTCATGCGCGAGAGTCCCGCCCTCGGGGCCCCGCGTGAATACGCAAAATCAGTCCAAGGAATGCTGTGCGGTGGAGTCAGCGTCGGTAGAGTCGACATCAGGATGAGATGACCAATGGGGCCATCGATGCCGCTTTCGGGATACTCGACGTAGGCGCCTTGGGATATCGATAGAGAACGGAGAGTTGGGTTCGGTAATTTAGGGTGACATTGTACTCGACGGTGCGATTAGCTTGAGTAGAGGAAAGGGGGTGGACGGCAGCTGTAGGCTCGACTGACGCTGCAGGATGAGTCCGTGAAGCCGATGAGGGGGGCAACTCAGGCCAGGAGGAAAGAAGGTTTTGGAGGTGCCGTTGGATGTCGGGTGAGACAAGAATGGGTTTTGGCTAGGTCGAGGTGGCCTAGTATCTCTTGGAATTCTCTGAGACTCTGAGCTGCATCTACAGATTCTGGATTCAGCAGCTTATCCAGTGTAAGGGATTGTCGAGACATGAACGCGACGTGATGCGACTGACGTGATGCGACCGACGCGACGCGAAAATCTGAGAGCAACGTGACTCGATCTAACCAAAGTCAAAAGGAATAATATAAATTGAATGTTTGAGCATGTTAACGGGGTCAGCAGCAACTCGCAACTCGGCGACGCTGGGGATGCAGAATACAGTGGCTTCTGGACTAGCGGTGGTTGATCGGGGAGGAGGAAGCCTAATGAGGGAGCAGCATGAAAGCATGTTGGACGAATAGGCTAGATTCCAATGGTTCTGTGGTGATGAATGAGGAAGGCTAGATTGACGCGTTCTGTGGCGCCGGACGTGGGGCACGTGGAGTAGGTCACACCTGGTGTGACACGGACGGCGATACGGAGCGCGACCGGAAGCGCATCAGATGGGGCGCGCTGTTCGGGAGAGGGCGCAGGAAAGTCAGAAGGCCCGTGGCGGGCCGGGACTGTCATTTGCGTAAAAGAAGCCTGATGGCATGAGTGGCAGTGCTACCCACGTAAACTGTCCGGACTATTCTACTCTCCCCTCGAAAGTAGGGCGCGACGAAGGGCAATTGCAAGCTGAACATTCTAATACGGCATTTTCCGGCCTTGCCGCTCATTGGTGCGGACACGAATACATCCGCCGCACCGCCAATTTTAGCCCTCCACCCGGTGGTCTTGAACGCCCTACTCCTCTTTTCGGTTCAATGCGTCGATTTACGTGAATTTTAACGAGTGAACGACTTTCACCTACCTTCCACTGGTGGTCTTTATGCGCCTAGTCCTCGTTCAATGTGCCGTTATACGTGAATTTCGACGCGAGAAAGTGGATTATAATCGGAACCTTCGATTTACGTGGATTTTAACAAGAGGACCGACTTTAACCTACCTTCCACTGGTGGGTCCTTATGCGCCTAGTCCTCTTCTCGTTCAATGTGCCGTTATACGATGCGAGAAGTGGATATAATCGGAACCTTCGCAGACACTACCTGCCGCAGCCCTTTAGTCTCAACGATCTAAGTTATCAAGCCGCCGACTCCCTTGTATTTTCCCCCATTTGCTTTCATTTGTAAATGGATGAAGTTCAACCCAATGAACGTCTTCACGGGCGAAAGCAGCCTGTTAGATTTCTATAATCCCGAGCGGGGCCCCCCACCAATTCCGGCAAGTGGCCCTCACTCTCTCGTGGTTCACTCGTCTGACCAGGCTCCAGGCTGGTTGAAACTGCCGTCCTCGCTGAATCCTTTTCGCCAAGGTAACTCTTGAGCTGTCCATCTGCGTTTTGTGTTGATTTCCAGTAGATGGAGTGCGGATACGCAAAACTGATGAGCCATGTCCCCGCAGGCACGTTGTTCCCTCTTCCCTGCCTATATTTTTGACGTATTTCTTGTCCCAGCCAATATTAAGTCCCTGCCTGCGCTCAACATGATACTACGTGCTCAAGAAGACGGCCAGATCACCAGTGATACCCACACACTGGTCGAGTACAGTTCTGGAGCACCATTACCTCGATTGGACTTATCGCGAACATCCTGGGAATCCCGAGAGTCAAGGCGTATGTGACAAACAAAACGACCGTGGTCAAGCTCCAATTGCTTCAGTTCTTCGTAAGTTTTTACTCGCTACCAGCGAGGCTTTCTCATCCAAGAGGCGTTTTTCAGGGACTCGATGTGTTTGTCAACCATGCTAGTTAATCCAACATTCTTTAACCCGTCTGTAGGACCCTGTTTGGGGGACCTGTTCATCCTGTGCACGAGGACCCGAATGGCGGAATATTTGTAGCGGCTCAGGAGGGAAGAGAAGAGCCTGGAGTCGTGAATCCAGATCAATACTTCAACGCCAATAATTACGAAGCACATTCGCGATGGACCGGCCCACAGATTTTCGCCCAGCTCCCAGGAATCAAGGTAACTTTGTATTCGTCGGAGATCCCAAAAAATAATCCGTGTTTTTCAGGTGTTCGCCGCCAGCATGGGAACGGCAGGTGAGGATCGTGGTACCAAATGCGAGGTTTTCAGGCTGACGAGTTTGGAAGGCACGCTAACAGGCACTGGTCTTTACTTGAAGAAAGTTACTTCCGTGGTCAGCATAGGGTACGCTTGTCCTCCGACATAGACACTCTGGTGTTCTGACTATTTCAGTGTGGCTACGGCCCCAGAAGATCGTGTTCCTGGCGGGTTTCGCATTATTCCATTATCGTGCCGGTTTCTTATTTGGATAGATAGGCCCACGTCTCTCAATGTTCTCCGTGATATCGAGTTTCCCTGGAAGGAGGCCCACGACGCAGTGGAAGAAGTTGGATCATTTGAAGCTACGAAAAAAGGTGCGTTTGCCAAGGGAACTTCGATGTTTGTAACATGTTCTGCTAGCATGGAGCTCAGCCGAATGGGACTCCTCGTGGGGCCTTCGAGCGGTTTGACGCTCGTTGGCCTGTTCAATTTCCTGACCAAACGCAAGGAGGGTGGGACCCTTGACGAGTTGCGAAATGCGGACGGGGAAATACCTTGTCTGTCCTCCGGGCCACGCCTCCATACGGTTGCTAACTAAATGCAGGTGTCTTCATTTGTGCCGATCAGCCGTTCCAGTACATCGGAGATTATTTCAAGAAACTTCCGCCGTCGCATTTTTGCCCTGTTACAAAGCGGAGCTGTTCACAAGTGACTCTTACCCGTTCGTATTCTTAATTTTGCAACGGGTGCAAAAACTGACAGTCATCAGATATAACATGGACTGGGAAGTGAGCCCCGAAAAAGGCAAGCGCATGCTCGAGGGCGACGGTGGATTGCCGGTGTGCATCCTCGATCTGCGTAATGCCAACGATTTCAACGCGTCGCACATCTCTGGATCCTTGAATGTGGATGTCGGTGCTCGAGACCTCCCGAACCCCTACAAACACGCGCCCACACTGTCACAGCTCTGGCGGCAGCTAGACGAGCGGCTTTCGGCGAACGACGCTACGTTTGGGCCTGCGTTAGAAGGCAGGCGAGTGCTCGCTGTTTCATACGATGGAAATGTTGCGAGATTAGCGATGAGTATCTTGCGAAACCGCGGATTGGAGGCGTATTGCGTACAGGGGAGATGCGAAGATTTTGTAGATTTGGAATAAAATCAATATTTCGCCAAGCTCGGCGAAATTTGGCGAAGCCGCCGAAGCGTAATGCAATTTGGCATTGGATCCGTCGCCGAATTCCCACGATCCTTTTCACGTGCTCGCGTTTTGGTCGGGACATCATTTGCCGGCGCTGCTAACGCGTCTGCTCTTTCTCTATCATGACCACTTTCCTCGCACAAGACGCCCTCCGCCCTCTCCGGCACAGATACCTTTTGACAGGCAGTCGGTCCCTGTCGCTGGGACCAAGCGCCCAGGCCAGACTGGTTCGTAGTTGTCCTCCTTGAATCGCGTCGCGGAAAAATGACCTGATGCGTTGGCCAGCGCACTATATCAATGGTAAAGCTGAAGCTCCGTTATTTGGACGTGGACCTAATGGATAACCAGGGATGTGGGGCGCCATGGACCCAACGAAATACAGCATCCAGACTCTACCGGACACCTTCATCAGCGGACTCTCGAAGGGAAAGGACAGGCCGTTTCTGGGCCACCGACCCGTCGTTTCCAAACAGCCTCTCAAGTTTGCAAGCCACTACGAATGGCAGACGTATGGCCAGGTTGACGATCGGCGCCGCAAAATCGGTAGCGCCCTCACCCACTTGTTCACAACCGGTGTGATTGGCGGAGGGGATCTTGAGACGGCGGGAATCTGGTCGATAAACAGGCCCGGTAAGTTCGCTATATATCCACGTCCGTCATATTAATCGAATTCTGCAGAGTGGCAAATTATCGACATTGCTCTCTTAAGTTACAAAAAAGTCGGTGTCAGCTTGTATGATACCCTCGGCAGAGAATCAGTCGGTGAGGCTTGTTTTGTTACTCTCGGAAGCGGCGCTGATTCCTCTCAGAATTCATGTAGCTTTTAGCTTTGATTCTTGCTCGCCCATTCTGACCAAGTGACTGGCAGAATCAACCACGCAGAACTAACCGTCATCTTTGCGACTCTGGATCATATTCCAGCTCTATTGAAGATGGCCGCTAAAACCCCCCTTCTCAAGTTGATCGTCAGCATCGATGCGCTGTCCCCAGAAATCAGTAAAGTTTTCACCGAGTGGGGACAGATTCATAACATCTTGGTGAAGGACCTGGCGGAAGGTTGGTGATTGAATATGTCTCTTCTTCACGGGTGTTCACACTATTATAGTCGAGGCGTTAGGCCAGGCCAATCTCATCGAGCCAATTCCTTGCGTCCCGTCGGATGTTGCCTCAATATGCTATACTTCGGTGAGCAAAAAAAAGCATCACAGCTGCGGGAACTCAGCTGATCTGTCTCCAAGGGTACCACCAATATGCCCAAAGGTCAGTTGAATTGTTGAAAAGAATACTTGTGTCTGAGTCGGTACTTCAGGCGTCGTTCTTACGCACGGTCAGTTCGCCAGCGGCGTTGTTACCAACCTCTTTGGCCTCGAGTTGCCCGATGACGCTTCCGTGTTCTCCTACCTTCCGCTGGCGCACATTTACGGGGTATTAATTCGATTTTGCGTTGGTGATCACGTTCTGACCATAGACTATAGCGCGTCAACGAGATGGCTACGTACGCTACTGGCGCGAAAATCGGTTTCTTCACCGGAGATCCGCTTCGCCTGATTGAGGACTGCCAGATTCTCCAGCCTTCGTTCTTCCCTGGAGTCCGCGCGTGCTGAATAGGATTTACCAAGCGGCAATGGTTGCTGCCGACGTACCAGGCTTCAAGGGAGACTTATTCCGGAAGGCATATGCGGCCAAGTTGGAGAAGTTCCGCGCCACTGGCGACAACACACACTGGTTCTGGGATAAATTGGTCTTCCGCAAGGTGGGTACAAAGCTCGAGAAACCGTGTGTCGGTTTCGCTGACTTGAACAATGCAGATTCGTGCTGTTCTTGGTGGAAAGATACTCCTTATGTCAAGTGGCTCAGCGCCCATCAGCCGCGATGTTGCGGATTTCTTGAACATCGCCTTCTCCTGCTACGTCAGCGAAGGTATGCGACTCTTGCTTTCCATGAGCTCTTTTCACTCAGCCTGATTTTCCCAGGATACGGGATGACTGAGACCTGCGCCGTTGGCAATAAAACCTGGAAGGACGACGCGGATTCCTGCGGCACCGTCGGGCCACCGCAGTCATCTAATGAGATGAAACTCGTGGATGTTCCCGCTATGGGGTACACCTCGGAAGATATTCCTAACCCGCGAGGCGAGCTCTATGTCCGTGGCGCCAACTGCTTCTCTAGGTATTACAAAGGTCAGCACCTCATAGAGTGTATCTTAGTGCGTCGGTTGACTCTATCCAGACGAGAAAAACACGAAGGAGACCATCGACGAGGAAGGATGGGTTCGCACTGGGGACGTAGCAGAGATCGACTCCTGTGGCAGGTTCAAGATCATTGATCGTGTAAAGGTTCGTGTCGCAGTTCCCTCGCAGGTCCCCGACCGCTGCTAATTCCACTGTGCACTCCAGAACATCATGAAGCTCGCGCAGGGCGAATACGTCGCGCTCGAGAAGATTGAAACACGTACAGCACCTGCCCCATCGTGATGCAAATATACATCCACGGCGACTCGCTGCAGTCCTTCCTTGTCGGCGTCATCGTCCCAGACCCGGTGCAACTCGCGGGCATCGTGTCTACGCTCTATGGCAAGAAGGTGGCCGCAGATGATACCCGCGGCGTTAGCGGCCGCGTGTAAAGACCCGCGCGTGAACAAGCACATCTTGGGAATGCTCACCGCCGAGGGCAAGAAGGCCTCGTTGAAAGGGTAAATTCAGCTGTTCTTGCCTATCATATTCTGCAGGTCTCATTGTTCTGCAGATTCGAAAGCCTCAAGCGGATCCATGTCTCCCTCGATCCTTTCGGCACAGAGGACAACACCATGACCCCTACGATGAAGATCCGGCGGAAGGATGCCTACAACAAGTTCAAGAAGGAGCTCGATGCTCTGTATGCGCTGGGCGATGCCAAGCTTTAATTTCGAAGGAAACGGGAAAGGATACATAATGGAGATGAATTTTTATCATGTTGTTGCGGCCATAGCATTATCTTTATCGTTCGTCGAAATGAAAGTGATAGATAGAAACTTCAATTGTCAAACTTGAATCAAACTTGAAGGACTCATGGCATAGTGCTAAAACTGTACAACATGCGAAACTAGATGAAAGCGTACAATATGGAAGAAAGGTCGAAAAGTAGACATCATCAGAACGTTCACGGCGCGAGTGTCATCTGGGAGGAAGAATTTGAGCGAGCGAACAGACACGAAAATAGACCACTAACGCTCATAAATTGCTCGTAGCTCAGCTGAACCCAACCATCACGATCCGTATCCGCACTGAACGATATTAGAAACAACGAGTGGCCGTGTATGGATTGTACATACCGCTGGAAAGACTCTGTCAAGGTCTTCACCACAACGCAGGCCCGCACGAAGCGGTCAAATGTTATTCCTGGAGGAGGGCCATAGCCGGTGGTTGGTGCTGAAGCTACTGGAGTCATGAGAATATAGAATGGTAAACGAGGGCCCGCGACCCTTACCGTACTTCCTCTCTACTAAAGTCAGGATAGCCGGGGAGAGGTTGTATCCGAAACTCTTCATGGCCTGCACAAGAGGTTAGTTTCAGTTGCGGGTGAATACAGTGCACAATTACTTCGGCCCGGCCAGTTCCCGCCCTTCTATAGAGCCGCTTCCATCGCGGTCAAAGTGTCGGAATACGTTCTGCCAGTCTGAGATGTACTTCCACAGCCCGACGAACTCTGGATCGGGAGTAAGCAAGATATTTTTGCGAGAATCAATGATTGCCTACCCTTGAAATCAATCGTCCCACTGCGATCCGTGTCCTGCGCCAAGTTGAGTCTCAATCTAATACATTGGATCGCAGGCACGCACAAATATCCCCATGAGCATCTTGACTGTGTCGAGATCGAACCCTAGATAACCATTGGTGAGCCGAAATCACGGTGCATGGCACTACCACGAGTCCAGTTTCCCTAGGCAGCGAATCAGTCCTTGAACCGACGTCATGGCATTTCAGTAACTCACATTCACTAGCGCAGACTGCAGCTCCGGAACGCTGATACTCCCCGATTTGTCTTGATCTACTGCGGAAAAGTACTGGTACAGCTGTGGGTCGCCCGCGGGAGGTGGGGGTGCCTGATAGCTTTGGTGATGACCGTGTCTTGACCCCGAATTGCCATAGACTGGAGGGGGGGCCGACGAATGTGGACGGGATTGGGAATGATGGGCGCATGTTCTGTGGATGGTTGTAGTTTTGTTGGGCGTACATGACTGAGATGGGAACGAGCGGTAAAGGGACGTCACAGACACGGATCTTTGCTTTATGAGTGCTTGGCCCGCGATCGTGGCTGTGCGCCACAGCCACAGCGCCAACACCGCCCGCCTTGGAGAGACTGTGGAGAGACCTGGAACATGCGGAAGACTGCGATGGCTGATGACTCGGCGGAGTAACTGCGAGAAGTGAGTCCACCTTGGACTGCGGATTGGGGCGGGGCCGGCAGAGATAAAAACAGCTTTGAGAGTGAAAACATTGCCTCGTTGCCGTGAAGATACGGAACGTCTGCTAACCAAGGAGTAACCGCAGTCAGTATCAGATTCGGGAAACGGAATAACGCCAGAACTTGAATATGCTGTGTGTTCGTCTGAAACTGTTCCATTCAATTACTGCCAAAATTACTCTTGAGCCTTTGAAATTTGAGGGAGGGAGTTGGCTAGTTTCAGGAAACTGATGTGCCAGCTAAGTAGTGAAAATTTCGAGTGGATGTAGAGGTTGTGGACGAAGGAATTTTGAAAGCAACAGCATTTACGTATCGATTCGGATGATGCCCGATCAATCACAAGATCTGGGTGTTGGCCACAGATTTTGCCACGATCAATGCCACCGGCAAGCGGCATTGGGCAAGCGGCACACTTCGGCGGAGTTTGAATATGCTATGATTTGTAATCCCTCAATTGTGAGTACTTCTCAAGTATTGCGTCGCGCGCGGGCTCAGCGGGAAGATTGCTTTGCGACGGACACAAGGCATGTTACCCATGACTCAGTTTCCTTGCTCTTTAAGTTCCTCTTCTAGAACAATGTATCTGTATTCCGGGGCATTTAATTCACATCTAATCTTTCCACGGATGACCCTGGATGACCCATTTCAGAGTAAACACAACGGGCTACGACGCGACCAGACGCAAATTGTCTCGACGTGTGCCTCCCTCGAAAATATCGGGACGAGACGCGATCGAGGAACGTCGCCCGTGACCCTCAGGGGGCCTCGACGATCGAGGGGAAGTTGATGGCAGGCCCATGGCGTCGGCGGTGAGGACGGTCGTGACGCCGCCGCCGCAACGATTCGTCCGCATCCCCGTCTGAGTCCCCAGCAATCCGCACGCGTGGCCGCGCCGGCGTCCGACTCCGCCTGCCCGCCCCGCGCGCGCAGCCGCCGGTCGAGAGTGAGAAAGTGGGGACAGCGCCCACACTCAGCGCGGGCGTCTGGGGTCTTGGAAGTCGGTGTCGCGTCGGAGGGCGGAAAACATGGTGGTCGCGCTGGAAGCCGTATTGATGTCGTTGATGGCAATTTGATGGCCTTGACTTGTTTAATTGCCGCCACGGTTCCCATCAATCCCATTTCCCGGATGCTCTCCGATCAATGGCGGTGCTCGACGTCGAGCCGGAACAAACGATCTCCGAGTCCAAATCTCAACCTTCTGCCTGTCAGACTGCCCCGAATCGAACGGGCATCCGCGGACTGTGAAAGGATGCACGTTATGGTCAACACAATTACACGCTCCTATCAGAGGAAGACCGCATATGTACTTAATCCAGCAGCATTCTCCGCTCGACATTGTAGTACTCCTAAATCATGATTCATGACTCAGAATGACTCAGGATGTTGCAAGTTGACTGACATCGATCGAGAATTGTTCTGGTATTCCCCTCGTATCAAAAGCCCTCCGCAACCCTACTGTTAAGAAAAGTAATTTGAATGATACAAACAACGAACACATGAACTTGAAGATGCCAATGTTGTGTGTCCGTGAAAACGATTCAGATGAACATTAGCTACACCCACCAAGAAAACATCGAATCGCGGCGACAACTAGATAAGAGTATAGCCGCGGGAGAAAAATCTCGGACTATGCCGCTAGGGCCGGATGATTGTTTGTTTCGTTGAGTCAAGAATTGGGGTGTATTTCTCGCCACTGTATTGGGCCGGGGTACTGAACCGCGGACAGAAATAAGTACAGGGTCGACCATATGTACGCGAATTTGCTTCAGATCGTAAGCTCAATGGCCAAGCGAGTGGTTGGCAATCGCGCGCGTAGCCAAGCGGTCAGCGGGGCTTGGAGCTCACGCCCGACGCGGAGAAACTAGATCTTGAGGCCGCGGCTCTCATTACCGGGGACCAAATGGTCCAGTCGGCGGCAGAGATCGTTGTTTTCCACACGGCGGCCAACTAGCCATATGAGAAGTTGAACAAACGGAAAAGGATTACTGGTGAGGTGAATGGATCCAAACCTTCCGAATCGCTGACGACAACGTGATGGCGCTCGGTCTCTCTGCTCTTCAAATGCACACGCGAGCCGACGTGATACTTGCGATCAGCATCGACGACGTGAATGGTCGCAAGCAACTCTTCGTGCGCGGGACGCCGGGGTCCAACCTCTCGGTCACCACCAACGATAGCTAGTCCTCTTAATTCATTGCCATCGCACACCCGATTTTTGCCTGTGCTCCGAACCTCCCGTTCCTCTGGCAAAGCTCCACCGACAATCGTAGTGGTAGACCGCGCGAAATAGCGACCGCAATCGCCGCATTGATCGATGGGCTCGGCGGATGTAAGGTCGTCAAAGCTAGGGCCGAACCTGAACAGTCTCGGAGAAATCTTGGGGTCGGGGTAGTGCGGCATGGTCAGGACGAAGGCGGAACCGGATGTTAGGAGGAAGTAATGGATCACCACCACATAATGTTTAAGTTGTGCAAAGGACCAGAGTACAGTCGGACCCTCTTCCAGGTTCCGGGACGGCGCGTCTGTGGTTAGATCATGGTTATGAAAAGGCTCGACCAGAGTCGGTAGCAGTAAGGAATTTGCGGGCATTGCAGCCAAACTTGGTGGAACTTCGGTATGCACTAGTACTGTTTCAAATGGAAATAACCCAGTTTACTTGAACTCTGGCAAGATAAAAAAACGCGAGGTGGAAGAGCTGGTCAAAACGCATATTGGACCGTGTTGGGGAGAGACAACTGAAAGTGTGGGAACCTCTTCACGTCACCGGGGATGCCCGAACAGTGGCTGTGCTCGGCGATCAATTGCATCCGGAGCCGGACGAACAGCGGACGAATCTAAGATCCCGACACAGCGTCCTGTCTTCTGCAAACCTCATTCAGATTCCGTCCCTTCATCGAGATAGGACTACAGCCCACGGCATGTCTCACATTAAAGCTGTAATCTTCGACGTTTGTACTTCTCCAACGAACGCTCCACGCGCTCCCTGACATCGGACCTAGATTGGTGGTGTAGTCATGCGCAGCCCGTTCATAGCAATCGCTGCGTACGAAAAGAAACTCGGCATTCCTGAGAACTATCTCAACTGCTCTATGTAAAATTCCTTCTATCTCGACAGCCCTCCATGAGTTCACGGCTGTCCTAACAGCGTCGAGCGCGGGCTGAACGGCGCGTGGCAGAAATTCGAGCGAGGAGAGCTACCGCTATTCACATTCTACGAAGAGTTCAGCCGCGACCTGTCAGACACGACCAATGGAAACACTTGGTATGCAGCCTATTGTAAACGGAAGGGTATTGGTGCGTCTCTGTCTCTCATCCTTGTTCCGAATAAAGTAAGAACGCATTCGTTGTGGTCCAGCGTGCCCCGAGTTGCCCAAAAAGCTGGACGTCGATGGCAGAGAAGTAAGTGTCTTCTGCTCTGCGATCTTCGAGGTGAATCAGAACATTTCCACTTCTTCAACTACAGCTCTTCGGCTCGATGATGCGCGAATCGGGTATCTTTGACCCTCACATCCTGAGAGCTATCCGCAGAATACGAGGTCACTCTAATTTTCCATCTCCGAAGCGGGAGGATAGAACACTCAAAAAACCGCGCTTGCGCTTTCCCCCCACCAGCCGCCGGAAAGCACAAAATAATCGCGCTCACGAACAATTTCGCGCGCACGTCGACTGAGAATCCGATACCTGCGTCTGAACTGGGCGTTTCTCGGATGGGATCGCGAAGGTGCAACGCCGAGCAGACTCCGCGGACTCTTCGACGATTTCTGTGACAGCAGCGAGTTAGGATCGCGGTAAGCCTGCCTGCCAAAATAGGCTGCAAGTGTTGCCTCGCCCGCCGACTGATCCTCTGCGCTAGGAAACCCGAGAGACGGTTCTATCAGATTGCCCTAGACCGCAACGGCCTTCGCGCGGAGCAAGTGGTTTTCCTGGACGACATCGGGATGTAAGTCGCATTGTCAGTGTCGGGATGTTGACAAGAATTCGAATGGGATCAGAAATCTCAAAGCAGCGAAGGAGCTTGGAATGGAGACAATTCGTAAGTGGTTCCCGTTTTCCTTTCCGGTGGTGCTGCTGAGCGCATCGTCACGGTAGATGTGCCCATAGGAGGCACTTTGGCAGCAACCAAAAAACTAGAAGCCAAGCTAGGCATTGATCTCACCAGTCACCCAACGGAAGAGGAAGTCGTAGCGAAGTTATGATGGAGGTGGTTGGACAGCTCTTCGATGCATCGGAGAGTACTTACGCTCAAGGCGATAGCTTAGGGACAAGTATTGTTTCTTTCTGCGCCGAATCAAATGCAAAATGCGTTACAGCCGCGGCCAGCGTAATTATGGTTCGACAAAGCTTAGAAGGGTTTGTCGGACGCGGGCGTCTTGTCCTCGTAGTAGTTGCTCAGCTGGATGGTGATAGTGAGCGACTGTAGACAGGAACGAGGAGCAGACAACGACTCACTAGAGGAACCTTGAGTAGCACTTCGCGTCGTACGAGGGGAGTTACGGAGAGTAGCTGGAGTGATCCGAGGGACATTAGGTGTGCATTGAACCGCGGGGAAAGGGGCCTACGAGGAATACAGCAGAGCCTGCGCCGAATGCCCAGATGCCCAAGCCTGACGCGAGGCGTTTTGTGACCTGTTTCGAGTAAATGAGTTGGGAGAACCAAGAGGCACACAGAGGGCATACGTTGATCTGGTGCGCCACAAAAGAAGGGGAGGAATATCTGAGGCGAGTGTTCGGCATTGCAGCGATGTAGTCGAGCCGTCTAAAGTTGTCTGGAGCAAGTCGGGAGAATGCGGTTTGAGTGTCACACGTGACAGATCACGGCCAAGCTCTTTTCTTGAATTCTTCGCGTCTTCCTTGTTACCCCACTAAAGTACTGCTCTCAGGCTCCTGTGTGGCTTTCCATTAATATCGCGGCTCCGCATTCCAGTAATCCTTTTACGCTATGGCCAACCCGCGCCAGCGACGAAAAGCCCGTTCCTCGTCCCATAGACCCGTCTCGCATGCGCGTAATGCGAAGCGTAACCTCAAAAAAACACCCCGTGCGTCCCCTGGCATCATCTTTCTGGTCTGCATCTGTCATATTGAGCAGCTAACTTCTGAACTAGCCATCCGCGGGCCCGCCATCCTGTCTGAACGCTGGGACAAGCGAAAAACCGTCCGCCAAAAGTGGGTTTCTATTTCTTCGGATCCCCGGGCCCTACGCCAATGGCGCGCCAATCTTCTGGCGCTGGGCCGGTGATCCAATTCTGCTCGCGCATCAGGTTCTCGGGCGATCATGAATGTCTCCTCCTCGATCTAAATCGCTCGGGACGTTGCTCGGCTGGGACAGTCTGCCGGCATATCTATTATCTCTATGTTCCGGTGCTTATTGTGCCGATTGATTCCAGTTATGCAGCCCTCGGGCTCATCCATACGCTAAATCCGTCGGCGTCCGGAGGCGTGGAACCTACAGAGACTACCGAAGCCCCGCCAGTGAACCCGACGGCTGCTTCCACGTCTTCGCAACCCAATCCAGCGCCTCCGATACCCAAAGGCCACGGGCGAATTGTGAGGGACGAAGACGGGAATATTTTACGGATAGAATTGGCGGAAGAGGACGAAGAAATGCCCGAGATCGATCACCGAGACAAAGACATGGAGGAGCTGGCTCCTGAGGTGGAGCCACAACTCCACTCAAAATGGGTAACCGGCCTTGGAGGTGGAAAGAAGGCGAAGGGCGTCGTGGAAGGTGAGCCGGATCACACCATCCTAATATGCTTTCGCGCGTTCTTGAACGTGCATGCCATCCGCGGTTCGGTGAACATGGTGGCCGGCCGTTCATGGTGCGCACCGGTATTGGTATGCACCGGTGTTGATTCTAGCGGCGCCTGATGTTTCAGGACGTGCAGATATGTTTCTGCGTCTGAATCGGGGCCCAAAGCGTGGGGAGAATTAACCTCGGCTTTGCGGGACCTAAACGGTGTTCTCGGGCTTGCTGTCTATCCTCGATCCTCAGCGTGTGCGATTTTTGCGGGCTCGAGAAGAAGTGATTGAGCGTTGGCGGGGCTTCCTTTTTTCATTTGGCTTTCACTTGTTACATTCAGGCCATCACTCGCTGACGATTTGTACGGCATAATTGTTGCAGAACTGGAGCGCATAGCTTCGAGCACGCATAACACATCGACCACGTTATCGGTCCCTATTTCAGGCGCGGGGCCGCGTCATGCTTCGGGTGGGGAAGTGGCGTACTTGAAGCGCCTGGTGGACAAGTATGGCACTGACGTCGAGCAGATGGCACGGGATAGAAAGGTGGGCCTCTCCGACGTGGGACTGCTTGGGCTCTCTAACTTGGGACTAGCTGAACGCGGAGCAGAGGACAGTGGGCCAATTGACTCGGAGTCTAAAGAGATGCGGATTCGAAGCGCGATCGTGATTGCCCTATCTAGGATTTCCTTATATAGACCAAGAATGATATAATGTTGTTGACCGCGACGTTTGCTCGACGGAAATGTGCGAAAGGCGATTTGCACGGGAAAGAGAGCTGATTCGATCAGGTACTTCGTGCTTCCCCGTCCACCGTGACTAACACGTCGAGAAGTGCAAAGGGCCAAACAGTTCCCTGCAATTTTGACAGCAATTCCAATGTAAAAAATTCTCTAGCTTTGCAGATCCGCTCCTTCATACTTTCTTCCCTTTACCGTAATACGTCCAAACCGGCACCTTATAAGCCAAGACCCCCGTCCATGGTTTCCTCACCCATCTAATGGCCCCAAGAAGTAGTCCTTCTACTTCCACCCCTTCCACTGTTCGCAATGGCGGCTCTCGCAGTGTCTCGGCACCATATCGCCGTCCTCCCGGCCAGCCAAAATCTTCGCGTCAGCAGTATTCGGCTTGTGGCGCGTGTCGCATGAGGAGGTTCGTTGGATCAACTACCGGCATCCGCATAAAAATGACTTTGCTTACCCTAGAGTTCGTTGTGACCTTAAAGACCTGCCCGTCGCAAGCGGTCCTCACCCTGCTTGCTCTAATTGCCAAGAACGAGGCCTGAAATGCGTGTAAGTATCCTTTTTGTTCCCAATGGCCAACCCAGCCGACTCGGGTGTTTTCCAGCGACGAATTCGCCGACGTCAAAGCCGTCAAGCTTCTGAGACGGGGTCGACGTCTACAGCAAGTCGAGTAGGCCTTTTCTTTTCTTACTCTTTTATCCGGATTGTAACCGTCGACACCAAGGGCGATCTATGGAAAGGGAACTGGGGATGAATCCTCGTCTATACCGCTGCCATTGGTGGCACGCCTCCCTAGCATCATTCCTCAGCTCAAGCCCGAATTCTTTTCTTCCCCCTTTTGGAGTTGGTTCAGTTTGCAAAGTACGCAGTCCGCGATTCTTTCCCTGCCACTATTAGCTTATACGATCGTATAGGACCCATCCTCGATCCCACCGAGTTTCCTGCACGCTTTTTCGCCCACACAAAGGGCAGTCATTCTCTTGGCAACGAAGGCAAAATCCTCGTCCACCTTCTCGTCGTTTGGGCCGCTTCTTTTGGAATCGACGAACGCGGCCTCCCTGAGAATGAGGAACTCTCTCGCCCCTCTTCGCGTCTGCGGCGAAGAAGGCCCTTCAAAATTAGTTCGCCCCGGTCAACAACAAAACAGCAATGGGGCCCTCATCGCAGAACGGAGGAGGGCCGAGCGCAAAAATCGCACCGAGGCGATGGTCCAGGAGGTCCTCGTCCTCATCGACTCGCACGCAATCATGAGGCGTCCGACCTGGGACGGCATTCGCGTCTTATTGCTAATTTTGCCCCTAATGGAGGGTAAGTTGTTGCTCGTACCATTTTTTATGCTGGCGAATGGCTTACCTTACTTGCTCTCTTGTAGATATTTCGATTTCGTCCGTGGACCGCCGGTATATGTACGAAGCGACGCTCTCGCAGGCGGCCGCGTGTGTTTCTCCCAGTTCGTCGATGCATTCGTTCCCCCACGCGTCGGACGATACGATCATTCGCGCGCGGATACTTTGGTACGCGCACATGCATGAGGGTATAACGACTGGCATGAGGGGCGGCCGTTTTGTTCTGTACGTTCTCTCTTTTCTCTGAAATGTAGATTTGTTCATTTACGCCCAACAATTTCAGCTCTGATGACGATATCGACACGTTCCAAAGCACCCTTCCGACATTCGGCTTCAATAACAACTCCCCGCACCCATCGCCCATCTCGCACTCGTTCCCTCCAGGCGTCCATGACACAGACCAGAGCTCGCGATCCCACACCGGCTTATCCACCCGCAAAGCTCGCACCCGCAGCTTACCACGCCGATCCATGCGTACATGAACACCGTCGACTCGTTCGCGATTCCTCTTCATCTCAGCGCGGTGTGCCGGCGCGTCTACGTCGTTCTCACGGGCACGCGCGCCGCACGCCGCGCCCAAGACGGCGGCGGCGTTGATGCAGAAGGGATGCGCAACGTCTGGGACGGGCTCGAGCAATGCTGGGAAGATCTCGAGGCCCTCCGCCGTCGGCCCGACCTCCCAGAGGACTTCCATATGTTTATCAGCGCCTGGCAGGTATGTTTTTAGCTTTTCCCATACCGTGGTTTCAGCCACTGATTTATTTCCTACTTTGCGCAGTTGTTCATCTTTGAATGCCGTATGTATATTTCCATGCGCATGTAGATCCTGTTTCCGACTAACCGTTGGACTGTTTGTTTAATTAGACAATATCATCCGCGAGACGCTGAAACAATACTCGCTGCAGTCCACCGGCGCGGATACCTCTGCGCTGTTTTCGGCTGCTACGTCCCCGCGTTCGACCTCCCATGGCGCGGCATATCTGCCGCCCCAGCAACTTCACGCGATCGCGAGCCGCAAATGTCTCCGTCTCCTCCCGGCCGTTATGGGCATCATGCGCTCACACTTGACTGGTGGGGCCGGGGACATCTTCGCATGGGATGCGGGCCTCGTGCGCGACGGGTGCTTCTTTGCGGGATTCCTATGCGCTAGCATCGACAACGACGCACCCGAGTTTGCGGTGGAAAACCGCGAGTTCAAGCACGCCGACATGGACAGTGTGCGCAGCGGGCTAGACACGGAGGAAGGCATCCGCCTGTGCCTCTCTGCGCTGCACGAGATCAACTGGGCGTTTTCGCGCAGCGAGGAGCGCGAGGACACCGTCCGGCGCATCTGGGAGGACAAAAGAAGCGCAAGCTCGAGTCGCACCATCACGGCCTCCCCGCGCCATACGACGTCGGATACCACTCGCAGTCGCAGACGCCGTACCCCGAGCCGCCGCCACCGCCGTCGTCAGTGGCGGCATCGTACTCATCGTTCCCGTCCAAATGGGTGCACGACGTCGACGCGCACTCGCACCTGCCGCTCCTCCTCGGCGAGCGCCCCGTGCTCCCCCGCTTAACCTCTTCAGCTCACCGCCGCGGCACCTCATCGACTCGAGGCCGAGCACGGGGTACAGCATCGATTCGAGGCCGAGCACGGGGTACAGCGTCGACGGTGCGGGCTCGAACGGGTGGCCGACGTACACTCCGCCGGGCACCGCCACCTCCGGCACGAGCACGAGCACGGGCGTGAGCTCTGGTGGCTCCCCTGTCTTCGCCAGCCTCGGCGGCGGGGCGGATGCTATCGGCGGGTTCAAGTCGCCGGACGGCGAGAACAATCCGTTCTTCAACGTTACGCGCGAGCTCGATCATTTCAGCTTTAATGCGTCGAGCGTCGTCGTCCGCGACGCCGACTGTTCGCCGCACTACAGCCCCACGGGCTTTCTCGATCCGGTCAGCACTGTGTTCTCCGTTGACTCAGGTGTCCTGTCGCGAAACGAGCAGGATGATATGGACTGCCCGCAGTTCAGCGAGGGCTGCACTGAATTTTACCACTAACTTATCAACTATTGGACTCACGAAACCACTTATCTGACCCCGCTCGTAAACTTATCTCTCCGCTATTGCTTTGCTGCTGTCTTATCATCTTTGATCCGTATATTATTCCTCAAAGTATACTAGCAACTCCTCAAGGAGATCAGACAGACGATTTATTTATATCACCGCATAATTTACAGTGTATGTACAACGTCGGAAGCCGCTCTAATACATAGATGCCTGTTCTTCCTTCAATCCGTCCTGGCGACACCCGCTTCCACTTGTTCGATTTGGACTTTGGATGCCTCCCAATAAATGTTAGTGAGCGGCGAGGTGGTTTTATTTTACTTACGGCACCATAAAACCTGTCCTGCGGCGTGAAGATTCGAGGGGCACCACCAGTTTGAATTGCAATACCACGGAGAGAAGACCGCGATGACATACAACGCACATAAGTAAGTAAAGTCGGACAGCTTGGCAGGAAGAAGCCGCCGCGGTCCTGCTGAATCGTGGGTTTTTTGGAAGGCCCCGCAAAGAGAACAAGTACGTGGAATTTTGTCGAGGGCGGAAGCGTAAAAGTGGCGGGGTAACTCGTCGATGTCATGCGGTCGGCGTTCTTCGCATCCGAGACAGCTGCGGACGGTACGACGGAGGTTAAAGGTAAACAGGGCCGACTTCATTGGTATGACCGGAATGAAATAGAGGGCACGCGAAGCTGTTAATAATTGCACTCGGCGAACGTGGGGAGCACTCCGGCGCATGAAATGTCCGAGGACCAGTGGCCCAGGGTACAGCGGTCAGGATTTTTATTTATTGGAATCCTGACAGCTGGCTACCTGGATGAAGCCGAGTCAACTTACCTTCCACACAGAACGGCGGAGAGATCGAGTTCAGCGCCAACGATCGCACTTGGATCGCACCATAAGCCACTAGCCTGAAGGACCCCCGCTCGTTTAGGGTAATCGAAAAAAAAGCTTGAGGGACGTTCCCGAGTCAGTTACTCTTCCACTAGTAGCAAGGAATATTCTGGCATCTTTCTGCAATAATGTTGTGGTTCAACAACGACCGGTCTTTCGTTGGATAGCCGGCCTCCATTGCGCAGCACTTGCTTGACACTTGCCCTTTCGTTTCCTCTTTCATAACCATGTTTTGTGAGTCCCTGCATTTTGATTTCGATAGGACGCGTTCTTAACGTCCGTTGTAGTTTGCCTACCCATTCTCAGTAAGTATAAATCGCATGGGCGCAACTTCTCTCGCTCAAGCTGTATTCAACGCAAGTTGGCTGCCAGCAGAAGCTTAAACCCGAAGGCGACTTGACTCCTCGAATCTGCCCACATTGTCACAATGGTTTGTGCAAGGCTTTTACATGCCTGCTGTCCACGGGCCTCTGACGGTTGACCTCGGCCTGGCCAGCTTCCGTATTCTCAGCCAAGAGCACGACGTGGTTTGAGTTCTTCTTCATCCCCCTCGTGCCCTTCTCCAGCAAGCACGTCTGGATTTGCCAGATATGCCATTGGATGGCACCACACGTTGCAGGGTTTGTCAAAGTTCATCTTATCTTCCTTCCTTCTTTTATTTACACGACCGCAGGCAATGGGAACCTATGGTCGCTTATGGGGGTCTACCGATGCAGCCGAGCTACCAGCCTGGCTACGTGAACCAATCGAAGCCCACCTCGCCGAATACTTGATGCATGGAGCTGCCGAGGCTCCATGCATCAAGCGTGAAGTTAGTTTGCGATGCTTCGCTATCTGTGCTGCTTATATGCACCATTTTTTTGTATTTCTATTGTACCGTTGTACAGTGTTTTCTGATTCATAAGAGCCTCGAACCCAGCACCGAAGCAATTACTCGCGCGGATAAGTAGGACGGGCCCCAACTTCTTTAGGTGCCGACGTGCGCCCAGTTCACCAAAAGCCTACTGGATCTGCAAGCATCACAGTGTACCGCAATGCCAGATAAGAGCGACCGCTGCCCGCGGCTGGCTCTAAAATTACCAATTGTTTCGGTTCATAAAATTGCCTAATCTTTTGCAGGTTTCTTTCATGTCGCCGACTGAAGCGTTATGATGGTTGCTTCTATCTTCCGGTGAGGAATCACGATTGAGCGGGAGGTTACTGTGCGTCTGGCTCGAGCACGGTGTGTATCAAATGGGACGTGTTGAAGCGACAGCAGCCTCCGAAAAAGTAACACCAAAAATCCAAAATTTCCCCCTGGGCCGTAATTGCTTTTTTGCGGTTCCAAAATAGGCAATCGTTGCTAGCTTATATTCTGTTTGCGGCATCGCCTTGTCCTTTTAAAGATTCCGGTTCTCTCCGTTGGCGCGAACCGAGGGGACGCTCAGACAACGCGTTTCTTGAGTTGCAAGAGTGATTGATGAAGGGTAAATGAAAGGGGACACTGGTGTAACTCATTTCTCAATGCAAGGTGTAATTTCAACTAATTGGGCGTCCGAAGGGAGTCAGCGGCTGACCAAATGGAGAAGGAGAAGCAATGATCTTGATTGCAAGCTCGATATGGGTGATGGGCGGTAGTGTTATATATAGAGTCACGGTAGAGAAAGGAGGAGAAGAATGAAAGGGGTGAATAAAAAGATGACGGGCGCCGTCTTACGCACGGTTATTGTGCTGCCCGGCTACAAAGTTAGGAGACTCGTGTGGAACGCGACCAAGGCGGTCGGACAGACAGGCATACTTCGGTTCGCATGG